>JALPQI010005438.1:0-65132 GCA_025490895.1 Thaumatotibia leucotreta
AGCTTGTAGAGTCCTTAGATTTAATTGTAAAACTAATAAGAAATTTCAATTTAATAAATATTTTCTTTTTCCTCTCTATACCTTGTTTATTTTATACTTTTCCCTAAACTTTAGATTTCCCTATTACAGAGCTTTATTGGAGCTTCATAGTTTTCACATTTTCAGTAATGAAGCTTTTAGCCCATGTAGGATGTTACAATTAGTTGTGACCTTGACCAGGATCTGATTTATTTATTATTTTGCCTATTTAGGCACAATTTGATGTTCGTGAAATGGTCTGAGGTCTGAAAGTGAGGAATGTTCATTGTCTGTACTTGTTCCAACAAGCACACATGCAGTCATCTATTGAAAGTTTATCTAATTTGTGTATTCGTTAATATTTTAGTAAAATAAAGATAAGTTTAATAAGAATTGTTGCAGGTATTCATACAAGAAGTATTTATTTCTGTTGGTAAGTTTTATTTTACATTTTTATGATAGTATGTTGAAATACTAACTGTGTGGCTAAAATTCACGTTTCTAATCGTATTATATCCATTAAGTCCTGTTTTGCATTATGCAAACTACTAATAATTATTATAATTTATGACTTTTATGATATGTTTCCATTGAAATGTAATGTTTGTTTTTCGTTCCCTGTCTCGCGTGTGTATATTAAATTGTAGACTTCATTAGATTGCTTCAATCTGGCTTCAATTTCGTGTCTATCTTTCATTTCGATCATTTGATTACACTTCACCAGTAAATCTTTGTATTTTGTTCTGTTAGGGGTATCTAGGTTTCTTTGGCTAGCGTTCTTATAATTTTCTTGTGACAACTGTCTTATTTGCCCCATTTAGTTTATTTTCAGAATTAAGTTTTCAGTTTTATGACTTTTCCTTAATTTAGATCTGCCTTTTATTTCGTATTATTACAGTAATTATCCATTTAGCTTAAAATATCTTGTATTTTGTTCTGTTAGGGGTATCTAGGTTCCTTTGGCTAGCGTTTTTATAATTTTCTTGTGACAACTGTCTTATTTGCCCATTTAGTTACTTTCAGAATTAAGTTTTCAGTTTTATGACTTTTCCTTAATTTCGATCTCTGACTTTTATTTCGTATTATTACAGTAATTGTCCATTTAGTTTAAAATATTTTATTTTGAATTATTTTCTACGCTGATTTATAGGCACATACCATTAATGGGATACCTGTGTAATTCATGTTGTTCCGATTTTAAATTTATGTGGAAGTATATGAAATTAGTGTTTTAAACCTTTAAAGAATTGCTTCAGACAATATTTTCAGTGCTTTCTAATACATAAACTTGATTGATAACATATTTTATTGATGATTTATTTTGGAAAGCCAGATTTAATTTATTACTAAAATTGATACCGATGTTCATGGGTTTCAAATATGATAAGGATATTACATAATTTGAAGTTTTAATAATTAACAGATTTTTTGAATAAAGGTACAAAATTTCATATTTTTCATGAATTAGTTATATAGTTTAATCCTTTCGAGAAATTTCATTCCATCCTTTAATGAAATGTATGCCATAAATGTGTCTTTGTCTCGTGGGCGTGCTTAATGGAACTCATGTATATTCTTCATAGCCACAAACTTATTTCCACTCTTTAGGCTACTCCTAAGTGAATACGAATCTTTAATTTCATTAAAGAAAAAAAATTGACACAATTCTTGTTATATTGGCCTGTTAGTGATGTTTTATTTTGGTTTCTCTTTTTTGCGTTTATTCCTTTGTTTGATTTCAGATTGAAAATAAATTTATTGTTTCCTTTTATAAGAATGATTAGTTACTATTTATTATAGACTTCATATTTATATTATACCAAATATTGATTTAAGATGTTGAGTTAAATAGTCAAAACTCAATTGTAGAATAAATTGTATTCCTTGGTGTATAGGTACATGATTTAGACAAAATTTGTAAATATTCGTTTAAAAGTAGCGAATTTGTAATGTCGGTAGTCCTCTATTTCGAAGCATCGTTGGTTCCTTAGAATTTTGATTTGTAGACTTGATAATTTGCTTTTCTTATGTTGATATTTACTTGCCCAATTTGTTTAGAGCTTCTGGTAGACTTTTAGATTTTTATATAATTCATTCAAAGAGTTCTACGAGCCATATTTTCATATTCAGAGTAACAGAATCCTGCCTGATAACTTATTAAATTACTATACATTGCAGCGGGTCATATTATTAATTTAAATTGTTTATTTAGTTGCTATTTAGCAATTGCAGATTTGATGTTTGAAATAAGTGTTATTGAAACAACCACTATATTGACTGATTAATTTTAATTCCTATTACTTGGATTTACTTATGTAGTGAAAGCTTATTCATTATGACTTCAGGTTATAGATATTTATTCCCAAAAATTTAATTTGTGTCACTTAGGAATAAGCAAAATATTTAAAATTAACATAAATGATTGAGTGAGAATGAAATTCTAGTACTATATTATTTTAAATAAATATGCATCGTTATAGGGTACATTGTATATTTGCATTAGCGTTGGGGGTATTTTAATATTTGCTTATCAAATAGTAAAGTTAAACTAAAATAATATATTTTGTCTTTGAAATTATGAAATAAGACTAAGTGACTATAACTGGGTCCTCTTAATGATTTAATTGTTGTTTTGTAGTGGTCTACCAGGGTGGCTTTTATATACCTGTGTAATATTTAGATAGCGTGAGTTACGTGTTCAAATTGTTAACGGTTGAAATTGTCACTTTTGTGCCGTTAATATGTTTGAGTAGGGTATTGTTGAATAATTTCCCACCGGTTGTTTCCCTGATAACCATGTGTTATGATTACATATTGCTTATAGTGGGTCTCTAATTGGTTCATTAAATGAGTGTCAATACTATAAATAATCACAATTAGTCTCGCGTTTGTAGGAAGCATTACTGTCTTATTTAGTTAAATTGATGGATAATTATCAACTTCCATGTTCTTTAGGGTTTAATATTACATTGGAATCATTTAATTGATTGAAATAAAATGTTTGATGCTACATATTAGGTTCAACTTACACATAGTTCTCTTTTATTAGTAATTCCAATAAAGGTGGATTGGATATTTGTCTGTAAATTCATACTGCATCTAGTCGAGACCATTATCAGATTATGCAGGTTAATTTATGATAAATTTAATTTGAATCCGGGAATTCTTAGTACATTCTAGTTTTATTACTTTACCCTTCACTTGCTTGTGTAATTTAGTTTTTTTTTTAATTTTACAGTTTTATACTTTGAATAAATGTTTAGTCATAACTCTTAACAGGTAATGATGTGAGGCAATTTGAGTCATTTCGATTTAACTGTCCCTTACGTTGTTATGACATGATCCGAAATGCTTTTACATTAGGGATTTCGCGTGGTTAGTATGTATTGTTAAACTAGTATGTATTGTTTTATCCGTTCCTGAGCGTTACTATATGGAAACTTTTTTTTCGATGGACATCGGGTTACTCTGAGACAGTTGACCTCCAAGGTTTTTTTAAGAGATAAAATCTACATATTTAATTGTTTGATTCCATTTCCATCCATCCATTTTAGTTTGTCGAGTTCTCGTTGTGTTGGTTGTAGATAAGTCACTGTAGTTTTGAGAACACAATCAGGATTCATTATTATGGTTCATTAATAGTTCTTGTTGCTGTTATTTCGGAACATCATTTGATGTGTTTTATAGTTTCTAACGTTCTTAATTGTAGTTATTTACGCGGTTATTTTATATTTGTTTAATGACAATGAGTTTGATCATAAATATAAAATGTTAGCGTGTTGAAACCAGCCATATTCTGCAAGAAGTAATACGTTACTTTGCCCAGTTCTTTTTGTTTTAGAAACCGTCCATTTAGGGGGATTCGCAAGTTGCATTCAGTATGATAATAGTAACTTGATTAATAAAATAACGTAGTTTTATTTTTGTCTTGACTTCATAAAATTAAAGATAATTTATCATATAAACGTCTTTTATATTCTCTTCTTTTACAAGTTATTTGTGATTCAGGATACTCGAGGCTAGATTTATTTAAAATTATTTCAAAGAGTGGTTTCGTTACTTTCTTGTCATGATCTAAGTGCTCTAATTATCTATTCTTGATGTCTATTCTATTGTTAGTATTATTACTCCGGTAAACTCCGTAAATATACTAAGGGCGATTGTAACGTATCGACATCAATTGAAGATAATTCTTTGCTTGAATTCTTTTTGTAGGCGTTCGATTTAAAATATCATGACGTCGCCGCGTATCACGTGACCTACAATTGTACGTCAGTGTTTTCATTCAGGATACTATGGCATTAAACAGAGCGGGTAGAATTTCAACCAATCAGATTCGAGCTAGTTTGTTGTTAGCCAATGGTAAGAGATGTTCAGTATGAGGTGATTCAAAGACGTCGAATGAACGAACAATTGAGGGATTGAGAATGAGAGTTGAGAGAATCTGACTTAAGGGAGTGTAACAGGTATTCGAGGCTTTTCGTCGGCAGAGCGTCGAGTCGTAAGGAAGTCAGTGAGTTTAGTTCGTAAGGCATATCGTGTTTAGAATTGTTCACAGATATAGCAGGCAGGCTTTACGGCAGCGGAGGCATAGGGCGAGTAACACCATTCCTGGGCGTGATTCGAAGATAGAAATGCGGTACCACCCGGCATTTGGGCGCACAAAAGATGCACCACATGGATATGGTACGTCGCCTCTGGCATACTTTATATTTATAGGAATTGCTTTGTGATTTGTAGAATAATAGGTGCATCGAATCATACGGGATTCTAGCGATATATGTTAGAAAGTGGGTAGATTCAGATTCTGTTGAAAATTAAATTGATACGTTGTTCTTTGCAGATGGGCGTGCCCGAATATCTAGTTTCTATTATGCGTGTTCAATTGTGCTAATCGTGTTTATTCATAGTCTAAATATTGAATAGTTATTATTCCGACATACTTTCGACAATGCTTTATAGAATTACTAATTGGTAACGAATAGTACTGGTTGATTAGTGACTACTATAAGTTTACGGCAAACCGCCATAAGGGCGAACGTAAGTTATTTAATATTAATTTAATGAATTAGTTTTAGCTTGTAGTTGGGGTCCGGCTTGTGTGGGAGTGTCTGGATACAGGGCCCGTGTCTGGATGGTTTTCATGCAGATTGGATCTTAAATTGCAATCTATGACAGGAATATAATGATAAATCATTGCTTGTGGTCGTGCGTGTGTCCGGCTGATTTAATTTACTTAACTTGGTTTATAATGTTCAGCGTAACGGCAATACGAAGATAATCGTGTGACATTTTAATAACGTAACATGTTTATCTAAATATTTTCTGTATTAATTATTAGGTTGCCGTATTCTTTGGTCGACAGTAGTAGACTAGTGGAGCGCGCAGCATTGGTTCATGTAGGTTGTATAGATGCGCCACGTGTTAACACGTTCAATGCGGTAGGGGTCTTTCGACCTCTTAGAAGGTGTGGTTAGTTACGAGTTAAGCCTATTGCATCAGTGTTAAAATATGATACTTACAAAGTGAATAATTAAATAAACTGTTTTATAATGGTGTTTTACAAATACTTTGATTCATTAATATTTGATTATTAGATATAGTGTTTCCCTTAAATTTGGTTTGAATTCAGTGCCATTCTACTCCGCTGAGAGCTTGTGGTATTATTTTAGCACACTATTATATTTAATACGTTCACTGCGGTTGGAGGTTGGGGGTCTTCCGATCCCTTACAAAGTATGGTTAGTTGTGAGCTAAGGTAATTGCCGCAGCGAAGATGTTAGGATGGCTGCTTTCCGTATTAGATTATAGCTCTCATCATATTGTACAGTGTATAAATGTTGGTAGGTAACTAAACAAATATTTCTCATTTCCGGTTCATGTCCATCGGCGAGAGGCCATATCATCCAGGGATGAAGGGTGTGGAAATGCGGAGTCGACACTACGGGAACTGCTTAGTACCTGCAGTTACATCAGCATCTAATACTTCGTCGGTCGCAAGTGATGCTCAAAGGCGTCAGCCATTTTGTCTTGACAGGACTCCGTTGAACTGGTGTGTTGCTTCTGGTTTATTTAATAGATAGGAAAATCTACCCTCCAAATTAAGGGTGTGCCATATTGAAAAATAATTCTAAACTTAAATATATTATATTAATGTTACGGAGAGCGGGCTAGGATCTATTTTAATTGAATACCACTATTTAATGAATTATTGGTTAATTATTTAGAGTTTATACTTTATTGGAATAATTATCGATTAAACAGAATATTTCATGAGCAATAATTGCTTGATTAGTTTTAGTATTTGAATTACTCTTTTAGTATTCTTCTATTATTCCGTTCAATTATAATCCGTAATCAAAATTATTAACTTCTTATGAATACCCCTTATAAACATAATCTTTTCTACTTTCCGGTGTTTCGTGCATACGAGAGAGAGGGCGCCATGTACAGACGACATCACGACACCGCTACACGCGTGCTTCGTGTTGGGTCGGCCCTGCTACTCCATTCATAAGGGTGCCATATACAGCGTCTGCATCTCTGCGTCACTGCTCGCGTGCTACGTGTTGGGTCTACACTGTTATTCCATACATTATTATCGTCCATTCGAGCGGATATACGTTTCATTTAGAATTAAGGGTATTACAGATTTAACATCTACCGTACGACATATAACTGCAGTTGATATTTTAGTTGTCAATCGGGATTGAGAATCTAATATAATACATCATTATATTGCTGTTTACAAGTTCTAGATTGACAACGCACTGCTATTTAATATCTTATATTTAATGTCATAAATATTGGGCTATGATCAGTGCATCCACTTACTTGATTTATCTAGACGCGGCTCTTTGCTAATGAATCACGCAGTAATTGAAGTCACTAAGTAGAAATAGTTGATCCATCAATAGTATATTAGAAACTATGAATGCGTGATTCATTACAATGATTATAAACTGTATATCACGTGTGCGTTATGGATTTGAGACTCTTATAAAATGATCCAGATTTTAATATTTTAAACTTATTCTAAACATTTAAGTATATATTACCCTACTGTCAATTAAAGCATAATTTGAGCTACTTACATCATATAACGGAACGTATAAATTCACGGATTTATTGATTAAAATGCTAAATATATTATTTTGAATTGGAATTGACCGCGTTTAACAATAAAGTTGTAATTAATGGAATTGGGCTTACGTATCTTTGATAATGTGATTCGTTTAGTTGAGAGATGTGGTTCTAGTAACTATTATGGAAATATTAATATTAAATTTAGAACTCTGCTTACGTCCGGGATCGAGGTTCTCATAAGTCACCTAATTTGTTAGGGGACCACGAGTTTCATGGTAGAACTTCGTCTTTGATCGATGCCCTCGCGTGATCTTTGAAAAGGGTGAATCGCTTGGGCTTGTAATTTATTTACACTCGCGAAATGGACCGCTTGGCTAGAACTATTCTGGCAAGACGTCCAAATAGCATACGATAAGACATCTGTACCCTTGTTTGCTAACATTTGTGGTTAAAGACCCCAATTATATATTTACATACAATCTAATTTTTATACTATATGGGCGAGGCTGCAAGTGCGAAGCTCAACGATCTTACAGACTATTGACTTAGTTGTCTCATGCTTTCGGGCTGGGCTTGCTACCATGGAGCTTGAATAATACTGTGCATTGATGTGCAATTCCCAGTACTATGGTCACACTTGGTTCTTTCATTTGTAATACTACGGGTTCTGAATTGCCTTCTCTAAATGTCAAAGAGGTAATATATACAAGGGGTACCCTTGTAGCCATGCAAACAAGTATAATTCATATTGAACAATAATTCGGTGCTTGTATTAAGTGTTCAAAAGATACACAAATCTATATTTTATATACGTATTCTTGCTATCTCAACTAACTGATTCCATTATCATTGTCATTGTCATGCCCACATAGACTCCAGATTATTATAATTATGACTCTTCTAGAAAAGAGTATTATTATTACAAAATTATCACATTCTTATTTTAGTCTCGGAATTTGTATCTTCGGATCTATTCCTAGCGTTTGGATATTCTCAATGCTAGTCTGTTGACTTATCTGAGGGTTTTGCATCTGTTTGCAACTCTAAATACCCAATATGGATAGTATAGAATCGGTCCACGCTGAGACTCGTTCAGACATTACTCTTGTCATGCGTGTGTTCATCAACACAGTATAAAACATAAGCGTCATTTAGTTATAAGTTAGTTTTAAGTGGTTTAGTATTAAGGTACTGATTCATCGTTATTTCTGCGTTCACTTCAGCTTTGCCTCGGCTTGCTGAAGACATAATAATGTTATATCAAACATAATATTTCTGAGTATTCTTGTAGAATACTATTACATAAAAGTGGTTGTCTCATAACGCTATGGGACTTATCTAATCATACGGCTTACATATATATTACACATTAACGTCTTGTGAGGCATATTGTCATATTCTTATTCTCAAGTCTCTGAATTTGTATCTTCGGATCTATTCCTAGCGTTCGGATATTCTATACAAGTCCATCGTTATACTCGAGGGTTTTGCATCGGTTTGCAACTCTAAATACCCAATCTGGATTGTATAGAATCGGTCCACGCTGAGACTCTCGTTCAGACATTGGCCAACATAATTACGTGTGCGTTTGGTTAATATATTATACTCGTACGAGCGGCTTACAGCTGATCATAGGCAGCTATTATGTAAGACTAAGCGTGGTTTATAGTTGATAAGTTAGTCTTAAGCGTTTATCATAAGGTTATTCATAAAATTTAAATCCAATTTTTACAACTTTATTAATTTATCTCTTTTAAATTACTCTTCATAATCTTAACTTAATTTTCTACTGTTAGATTCTAAATTTACACTTGGCATATATGGGGTATCATATACGAGTCTAAATTGTAATCTCTTTTATTTATCTGGATCATTTTATAGGCGTTATCTAAGCTTTGTAGAGACAATGTTTGACATTTAAAATATTATTTTCATCTAGCTAGTAATCACTGCAGATTTAAGGATAGATATGACAATTTTAGTGTGTTCTATAACATTTACATATTTGTCCTAATGTCTAAGGTCTTTAGTTCATGAATTCAAATCAAGCTTTCTATTTACTTTACATTTAACTCCTTGTGTAGAATAGTCAAATGGCTTTGATATTATTGTTTGTTGGACCATATTTCGGACATAGACTTTGTAACATTTCTCATACCTCAGAGGATTTGAGTTATTACTTATCATAATGTTGTCTAATTTACCACTAGATGATCATGCTATTGTCAATATTTTATTATATTAATTTCTATTTTTGTGTGTGTGTGCAGGTTAACCTTTGGCGTCAGGTTTTTGTACCGTCATGTTTTCCTGACTTAGGTATTTGGCCCTAGCAATCATGACGGTGTATCTCATGAAGTCCTAACCAGACCAAATGAGATACAGAGCTTGTAGAGTCCTTAGATTTAATTGTAAAACTAATAAGAAATTTCAATTTAATAAATATTTTCTTTTTCCTCTCTATACCTTGTTTATTTTATACTTTTCCCTAAACTTTAGATTTCCCTATTACAGAGCTTTATTGGAGCTTCATAGTTTTCACATTTTCAGTAATGAAGCTTTTAGCCCATGTAGGATGTTACAAACGGAAGACAAATTATATAAATAGTCCTTAAAATTAGTAAAAGATAAAAAAAACACTTACTCAAACAAGTACCCCCGCATTGTTCCCGGCGCAAAAGTGCCACGCTGAACCGCAATGGACAGTCTAAACTACTCAATAGTATTATTTTTTATCAATAAACCTGACTGCCTATTACACAACATCAAAGCATCGCATTGTTGCAAAAACAAATTAACTACTTTTACTTTTTTGTTTCCTATTTCGGTTAACATGCCCTTTCTAACCGTCCATTCATTATTTTTTGCACCATAAAATACATTGCAATAATATTCGCAACCGAAATGTTGGCTTCTAAAATTTGCTCTCATTATAATTATAGTAATAGGAGTCTGCCGCCCTCGATATATGGAACGCCATAATTTTTGACATGTCGAACGTAAACACCTTCCATTTGGTCATAGATTAGGTAGTCGATAGATATTATGTAGAACTACCAGTTTTTGCATATTCGAACTAAAATGTCAAGTCCGTACTACACATTTTAAGAAAAATAATTGCTTCGAAAATATTAATTTAAATAAACCTTGCCAAAATTAATAATTATATAATAATTACGAATACCTACATAATTGTCTAAATTTCACGGTAGACAGTAAGTACTCATGATTTTTATGACTTTATTTAAACTGACAGTTCTATGATAGTCATAGTTTTGAAGTTTACTAATAAATAAGTATTGATATACCTATATCATCACGTTTCAATAATGTTAACTAGTGCAAGAATTATGCATATCCTGGAAGACGATAGAAACTGGACCAGTGTACGCATTATATGTATTAGGTACCTATATTATAAATTGTCATTTTATTTACCATGAATATCGCATGCAATCTTAACATACAGACCAAATAAAAAAACCGACTTCAACCGATTTCTTCAAGACCAAAACATACATACCTACCTACAAAACAGTTGAGTTGAGAATCTCCTCCTGTTTTAAAGTCGGTTAAAAAATAAATAGGAACAACATAGCGTTAACATGGCTGTAATTGTGACGTCTTCATTGCAAAAAATGTTCAATTTTATTATAACTGCCTCACTGAGGCTGGTATAGTTTACCTACCTACACCCAAAATTGGCGAATTAATGCTTTTACTCGTTTCCTTAACCGAAAGTTTGAAAATGACGGCATAATGATCGGTTATGTTTGATTAGTTCGGTTTGTCTGAGCGGTGGCGCCTATAAATTAGTCACTTACTAAGAATTGGTTCACTGCGGAAATTGTTTTATTGAGTGGCGTTTGAGTTAGTTTCATTCATTCTCTATCTTTATGCTTCTGATGGGGTTTGCTTAAGGTTGTTAGAATGTTGTTCATTGTATTACAAGTATTACAACAAACTGAATTTGTGGCTAAAGTTGCGTTTTCGTTATTTTGGCTGGTACAAAACTGCTGGAGGTATAACGCTGGCTATTTTGAAAAGGAATTTTGAATTTTACATTTGTCAAGGCTGGTGTTTTCTTATCACTCTATTACTCTATATTTTTCCTAACTGTCATGTCTTTGTGTTATAATAATATACAAATATTAACTAATGTTCCACTGCATTCCTAATCTCTAAACCTGATTAATTCTCTTAATTTTTTTTAATAATGTGGTTTTAATAGTGTTGTATAAAACGCCTATCTCTTGAGGCTTAAAAAAATCTTACCCTAAAGGCCCATTTAGACGATACAAGATTCTTGAACAAAAATCGGCAATAAATTGTACGCAAGTTTTGTCATTCAATAATTGAATTCAAGAATTGAATCAAAGTGATTACACATGAGCAATAATTAAAATCTTGAATGAAATTATTGTATACAATTCTTGACAGTCAATGTTCTTGACCGCATCTTGTTTACACCACGGACATTTATCGTAAGGCAATAGTTGCTTGCAAGTATTGACACGTCTAAACTTAGAGTTGAATCAACTATGGCGTATTGAAGCAAGAATTGAACCGATTTGCATTGGCAGATTTTCATTCAATATTGAAAGTTCGCACGATGAACAAAAATAATATCAAATTACCAAAATTCGGAGATAATTGAATTAATAGAAATTTGTAGAGGTTACGAGTTACGAATGTCTCTGGGACACTGAAAATAAAAACTATAAGTGACTTTATCGAGCAAGTATGAAAACTGAGCTTTGTTCACACGAAATATGTTTTTGAACTCTGCAACATCCTCAGCTCTAAGTTCCATGCATAGGGCGTTTGAAGACTTTGAAGCCCCCAGCAATCCCAGCATGTTTCTTCCTGTGGATCCATTTTCTTGACTCCAATTTTTTGCGGCGTTTTTCGACTAGTTTTTCCCGTAGCACAGTTGCTATTACAGCAGCGACAAGGAGCACACCTTCGCGTACGGAATCCATTGTGAAAAAAAAGATTGATTCACATTTCTTGAATTCAATTAACTACTTTGACGGCTTTGTTTACATGTATACCAGTTTTGAATTCAAGTTGCTGCTTGAATACAATAATGGCACGTTATGTTTATACAGTGCAATATTTTTGTTGCTGCAAAATTCTTGTATTGAATGTTCAAGAAACTTGTATCGTGTAAATGGGCCTTAAAGATTCAGGAGGCTTTGGCTGCAAATATAGTCTCGAAGACTCTGAGTCTTAAAGTTTCGAGTTTTTAAGCATCGTAACTATCGTTATCCACAACTCTACATTCACTTGTGTGTTGAGATGAGAATAAGTACTAAGTGAAAATGAAGCGCTGTGACGTAGGACGTACATACTAGTTTATACATTTTTGCTTGTTTTTTACAAATTTTAAAGAAAATGTATAAAAAAGTGAATCAGTGTAAATGATGTACAATTTCTTCAATTTTAAGACCAAGTTCAATACTAATATATCTAGAATTGAACTAGTCTTAGAATTGGTTCCAAAATTATCTTTTAATATGCTGCTACATCAGTTTGTTCGTTCTTCCGAAAATGGGCCAGAATTTTACTACAAATTGCATTGCAGTAAAAGGCGTGTAGCAAACAATGGTATTTTTTGAAAAAGTAGGTAAGTATTTTGTACCTATATTTTATCATACGAATAGATAGTAGTCTTCCTAATAACAATTAATATAATTCTATTTTCACGGTGTTTTTCCATTATAGGGTTTAGTCAGATCCACGCCACGTCACATCCAAAGTATCCAAACACGAATACATTCTGGTTGCCTGTATTTTTTATCGACTTCAGAGGCAGTAAGAAACCCTATTTATCATAAATTCTCTAGGTATATTATTTTATGTCACTGCCGTAAAATTACTAAAATCGCTTTTTAAACATTCGAATTTGTCATAAAAATTCCAAACAACAATAAAACCATAAATCTGTCATTCTCACCGACTTTAATGACATAAAATTGGCAGTGTCTATTTATTACTGAAATGAATACGACCCTTTTGAATTGTCCCTATTAGTTCGCAAAATGACATAGTCCGGGACGGAAGGCACGTTCGGACTACTAACCGCAAAATGGTACCAAAAATGTATATTGGAATCAGGGTTGTCATCATCGTTAGGGATGAAATAAATAGGAAATTATACATTTGCAGAAATATTATTCCTACGTAGGTCCACATTATTCAAATAAAATAAATATGTATATATTAATATTTTAGAGACGGAGTTCATATTTTATTATATATATAGAATTATAATATATAAAATATTGTACACCGTGTTTTTATTGTGAAATAACAATTTTTTTATACAAAATTAACAAAAGGCGATATATCATATCAGGCAACTTCTATTAATATATTGATTTAAATTTTCACGATTATCATTCATATTTTAAAGAAAAACGGGTCTTAATCGTGTAAACTTACGTTTAATTATATCCTGGGGTCCAATTTAACGGAAACCAATAAAAACACGGTTATAATTAAAAATGGATTTAATATTTTTACTAGCTGGTGCTGGTGGTGGTGTGTGTTTCCTGATGAAGAAGTCTATTCAGTAATTTGAATGTGAATAAAGTAACAAACATGGATCCATACTTACAAACTTACACATTTATAATATTATTTAGGAGGATAGTAGGACGTAAAAAGAAAAACAAACTGAAACGTAGCATGTAATAAAAAATATACAGATTTTTAAAAACTTATTGGCCATGGAGAGGCCGCTGGTAAATTTACCAAACTTGGTAAATAGTGGATTCCCAAAATGTTTGTTTGTTCCGTAGGTACATGCCTGGGACGTTTTATGAAATGTGGTGGACCTTGCTAAGCATCACATACTCTACCAGCATACCAGTTCTTATAAATATCGAAGATGTTATCCAAATATAAATTTTAAAAAAGTGTAATAAATAGGTACTCCTTGTAATATAAGCGGTAGTCTTTATTTACTAAATGGTGTTAAAAAGAGAATGTAAGTCCGTGTGGTGACGGCAGTAAGAATACATTTGTCAACACCCCAACTCTTCCCGCGGGAGTCGTGAGAGTCGTCTAAGGGATTGAAGTGTCACTGACCATTCTTTGATTTGATTGATGATGGGCAGCAGCGTCATCATAGTGGACACATTACTGCGATCGCCAATCCGCTTGCCCAGCGTGGTGATTATGGGCATTTACCTCCTAATGCGTCTATACGCATAGTTGATAGGAGAGGCCTACGTCCAGCAGTGGACTGAGATAGGCTGATGATGTGATGTGATGTGTGTTAAAAAGAGACTTCCATTTCTATTACAAGTTACAAGCTTTTGAGAAACGGGTTACATATCAGCTTAATTTGCGGTGCAATCGGACCATGTGGCAACCCCGAGGCAAAAAGTCACAAAATTACGTTTCTCTAGCCCCGTATCATTGGAGGGACTATTATAACCGCATTTGCTCTTAAAACCTACATTTAATAACCGGTAATACAGCGCTGCGAACATTTTGATCTTTTATAATTATAGGTCGGACTTTTAACATCGATTTCTGTTTTTTAGAGTTACCTGGCTTTACTTAGAAGGCTTCAGTTTGAGTGAGATGCACTTGTACCCTTTGAATTCGTGTTGTTTAATTATTAGTTACTATTTCACGGTAATAATAGATAAATATTTTGATACACCTATAATTTAATAAAATGTTTTGCCTAGATCGTCGCTCGTAATTAACGGGATTCGATCGTAATTATTTCATCTAGTAGTAATTATAGGTAATTTTACTGTCTACCATAAGGCCATAACACTAGTATGGTTATGGTTCATACGATATATATTTTAATTGTTTATAAAGGCATGTGCAAAATTATGGACATTTAATGTACAGTCAACGTCAAAGATATCATTACGGTTTAGGTGCCAAAAATATATTTACACGACTTTATTGACTGGAAATTAAGGTCGTGTAAATATATTTTGGCGCCTAAACCGTGATGATATCTTTGACGTCGACTGTACCCACCTATTGCTGAAACCTTGTTAGTTACATATATCGCAGAGTTTACTTTTGTTGTAGTCTCTAGTCTTTTGTCTAGTCACTAAAATATAGTAGGTAATTTTTACTGCACATAAAGAAACTACTACTTTGACCACAACTTTGATAAAGTATTGATTTCAAAGGACTTCTAAAATTACAATTATTATTATCTACGTAAGGTTATATTGATCATTTTTTTTATTCTGAAAGGTATCTAGATACAGTGGTAGACGTGTCAATCTTAATCCTATGAACATTCGGTTGTAAAATAATTGAAGCAAACCAATAATTACTTCCCATCACTGGCTGTCCATTGCTAATTGCTAGTACCATCACATTATTGACATCAAGATCTGTTCAAAGTTACCAGATCTTACTTTTGTTTTAATTTAATCTAATTCCTTACCAACTTCAATCATTTCTTACCACACGATCCGATGTCAGCATAACACCGTTACATGACCACATTCAATTTGCCGTTCAGAAAATAAACAGACAACCTCTTTCTGTTTAGTAATAAGAGCTATAATTTAAATAATTGATAGCATAGAAATGTTTTGTGAAACGTCTAAGGAAGTACACATTTTGACCGCCCGCTTGTCAAAGTTTGACGTGTGTTTGACAGCGGGTATACTTGTGGGGCTTGTTCTGGTCAAAGCTGTGTTTAACTATGAATTGCCCTTTGCCGCCTTAAAACTTTCCAAAGAATTGCTATTCCGTTTATTGAAATATTAAGTTTTTGAGGATGTTATTTGTTTTTTATTGCTGTCGGATTTGCTTTCTGTTAGAACGCTATAATTAACAAAAGTTTATCTTTTAAATTTGTAATTATTTTCGGATAATTTTACAAAAATGTTGGCCATCGTCGCTATAAAATAAAATAAGTGAATATAAACCTCACATACTAATTTCGCTTGTAATTAGATTTACTTTAGGTTTTTTCTGATTTAGTATTTTTTTTAATTTTATATCGATGTTTCGAGTAGGTACCTACCTATATTATTTTATAACGTACTAACTCAACAGTTTTTTTTCTCAAATTCATTAAATATAAACATCGTGAGATTAGTTACACAGAACAAAATATTAAAAAAATTTAAAAACATGCCGGAACATCTCACCACATGGATAAGGAAATATTGTGACTCTGTTCAATTATAAAATCGATTAACTGGTAGTCTGGTAAAAACAAACTTAAAGGTCGAACTGAACTTCAAAGTTCGTAAATTTTGAACATTTGTCTCTGTCACTCTGACTAACGCGCCATCGGCGTGACAGAAACAAAAACTCGAAATGTAAACGAAGATGTGGTAGACTTTCTGAAGACAAAACAAATTAGCAGTCGTAACACGATGAAGGTATTTATGCAGCGGGAAGAGGTCGACTTTTTATTACGTTTTTAATACACTTGTACAATTATGGTCATGGTCGTACAAACATACCTATTTTAAGATGCGAACACTTTATGTAAATTAATAGCAAGGTCATAGGGCTGTATACTATAGTGTAGTAGGTTCCTCCCGTAATGCTTGATTACTTCTTACTTCATCCTATGATAGTCCACTGCTGGACGTAGGCCTCTCCTTTAAACTATGCGTATAGACGCATTAGGAGGTAAATACCCATAATCGCCACGCTGGACAAGCGGATTGGCGATCGCAGTAATGTGTCCACTATGATGACGCTGCTGCCCATCATCCGTCAGTGACACTTCAATCCCTTAGTCGACTCTTACGACACCCGCAGGAGGAGTTGGGGTGGTGAAAAATGTATTCTTACTGCCGTTACCACATGGCCAATGCAATGCTTGATTGCTTGCGCTTAAAAGTACCCAATTATGTCAACCTATTTGGTTATGTATTTAACATTGGTATGTTTACGCCGGTTTTAATCAAATTGCCTATGGTGCAGTCAGCTAATTTCGAAAGTCGTCTAATTTCAAACGTCACATGAAAATCATCATTATTTCCGTTATTTCAAGATACCCCTTTCGAAATTACGCCAGCATTTTTGTCGTTCAGATTTACCCGACTGCACCGTATATCCTTTTTTATACGAGTATGCCCTAAATAAATAAAAAAATATCCTTGTCTCTGAACGACATAATATGTGCCTATGCATTTGTCTTGAAACATCTTAGTGATTTATGAAACCGGTCTTTTCCTCCTCCCTTGACCTTTTCCTTTAGTACGAATCAAAAATCATTACATAGGTATAGTATACCTAGGTACTTAAACAGCCAAACAAAGTAAAGAGTGGGTGTGTTACTTTTATTAGCTATCATGTCCGATTTTGGCTTCTCATGGCCCGGTGGGTGCGACCATAATTGGCCCAAATATAATTTCTAAATTCCCTGATTTGTGCTGACAGCTGCCAATCCTCGTTGCGTGTGCGATGAAGCTTGAAACAGACGATAAACCGGTAAGGATTAAAAAATAAATAGGGGGTTTTAACGGATATTTGTGGGGAACCTTGTGAACTATGATCAAATGATCTGTTAAGTAATGAAAGATGCGTATTCGATCTGATACTTTTTCTTTGTTGCCACTGTGATTTTTAAAACCATATTTAGCAGTAAATTATATTCAGAAAAAAGTAATAAGAATGAGAACATGATGAGTAATTTTCCCTTACAATTAGTTTTGACTGCTTTTCATTGTGCTAATATGTAATCGAAAAAAATATGGCATACCTATTATCATTTCCCAAACTATTATTCCCATAGTTTCATTTGGCAGAATCATCACGTGGCACAATAACGTTACGTAGACGTTTCTTTCGCATAATATCATGTACCTGTACCTACTTTACCTGGTTTCGTAATGAAAATTCAGCTAAATAAAAATCGGCATTTAATATTTTGGTAAATGTTGGTAATCTCGAAATCTGCGAAAAGTTGGTTGGCAAGTGATATTGGTGAATTCGGCAAAATGAAATTATGAGAAAAGGCAGAATACCATATTTAAGCGATACGGCCCTTCAAAAATTGGATAGATAATGTCCGAATCTACTTACGTTTGGCATCCCATTCTTATACTTTTCCCAAATACTTACTTAAGCTCTGAAATGGAATTCGAGATCAAAAATGTAAACAATCTATGACAATGACATGACATTACAAAATCAATGTTAAAGTGACATTCCAGGGGTATAAAACGTTTTATATCGAATGTAGTTTTTAACACCTTTGTAAATTGACGTCGCATTTTGAGATTGGTGTTTTATTTTATTTTATTTATATCTACACTTACAACTATCCTTACCGGTACTAAACCTAAGACTATGTTTTATGTGTAGATGTAGATACGCGAAAGTCAAAGTATGTAAGATACACAAACCATCACAATCGTTAACATATTTTTGGATATGACAATAAAAAACATACGTCTGAGTGTCCACGGTTCCTAATTACAAAAATAAAACCTAGAAAAATTGCTAGAATGATGTAAATATGTAATCAACATAATCAATGTTTGAAAACGAATGTCTTCTCTTCTTCCGAGCCTTATCCCATTTACTTGGGGTCGGCTCTTCTTATACGGCGTCGCCAGGAGCTTCTATCCTGGGTCGTCTCTGGTGTTAAGTTTGCGTCTTTTAGGTTCTTTTGGACAAGCGTCATCCATGTTGTTTTGGGTCTCCCGCGTCCTCTAGGCTTTCCGCTTATCTCCAGCACCTTTCTTGTCATGTGGTCGGGTGGGCGCCTCATGACGTGGCCATACCAGCGTACTCGGTCTTCCGTGAGTTTGTCTTGAATTGGCCTCACTCTGAAGCTTCCTCTGACGTGTGTGTTTTTAATATGGTCTAGTAGAGTCACGCCTCCAGCCCAACGGAGCATCCTCATCTCCGCAGCATGCAGTTTGTCGGCGTGTTGTTGTTTGAGTGGCCAACACTCTGATCCATACGTCATCGCCGGGCGCACTGCCGCCTTGTAAACCTTGCCTTTGATACGAACTGGCATTCGTTTATCGCAAAGAACGCCTGTGAGCTCACGCCACTTTATCCAACCGGTGTTGATACGGTTGACTACATCTACATCAATGGTCCCATCGTTCTGTATGGTCGAGCCAAGGTATTTGAAGCTCTCTACTTCGTTTAATGGGTTGCCAACTAGGTGTATTGTGCTAGAGATGTTGGCGCCACTGAAGTTGCAATGCATCACTTCAGTCTTCTGACGGCTGATACGGAGTCCACCTTCCTCTAGGGCTGCTACCCAGTTTTCTAGAATGTTTTGAATTTCCTTTACATTTTCACTTATCAAAACTATATCATCTGCGTAGAGCAGATCCCACGGAGGCGGACGTTGTATATGCGACGTGAGGTGATCCATGACCAGATTAAATAGTAACTGGCTGAGGCTGAACCCTGGTGGACTCCTACTCCTACGTGGAACTCATCGCTGGTACCGGCTGGGCTTCGAACTTTTGACCTTACATCATAGTACATGTCTTTGATGATCGAGATATAGTATTCCGGTACGTTTTTGGATCGTAATGAATGCCAGATCAGGTTTCTCGGCACACGATCGAAGGCTTTTTCCAGATCGATGAAAACCATATGGAGATCGGTTTTATTGGCTCTATATTTTTCCATAAGTATCCTGAGTGTGTGGAGAGCATCAGTGGTGGACTTTCCGGCGACAAAACCACATTGATTTTCGGTAATTTCGGTGATATGTTTAAGTCTTTCGCTTATTACTCGTTCCCAAAATTTAAAGGTATGTGATATCAGCTTAATTGCCCTGTGGCTACCGCAGAGTCTCAAATCGCCCTTGTTTTTGTAGAACGGTACTATGTAGCTTTATCTCCATTTGTCCGGGATGCCGTCGGTCAGAATGCCGTTAAACAGGTCTGTTAGGAAAGAAACTCCATCACAACTGAGCCCCTTCCACAGCTCAGCTGGGATTTCGTCTGGCCCAGTGGCCTTGTGATTCGCCATCTTATTTATCGCGAATTCAACTTCACGTGAATGTCGTGTTACTTTAATTTTTAGGATAGCCGGGGAACGAATTCCAGTCTTCATCTTAGTTACGATCCAATCTATTTCGATTAAAATATAAAAATGATTGATTTGTAGGTAAAAATACTAAAATCTGTATTGTGATGTACTTTGTAATGCAACATTTTAGGAGTTTTTAAGAATTCATAAAACAGTCATTTGGTTCACCCTCTTGTTTTGATTTTTGAAGTACATAGTTATAAATGCGAACCCTCTTAAATGGTTCTTAGTGTAGCTACCGTATTAAATTACGAATAAACTAGTTATTGTTATAACTGCGAACCAAATGTTTAAGATTTCTTATCATTGCCAGTAGTATAAATTAAACACCTTACATTTTATTCAAAGTAGCGAAATATATCATTTAAAAAATTATATTTCGCTTAATGTTTTGTATTAAAAATTTGTAAAATATTTAAAAATTCTACGTACCGTCAGTGATGGTAAATACGCATTTTTTATAAGTATTTGAATGATTTTAGATTACCCCCTCTCGTCATTATTTTTTTGTAGTGGTATCCCATTTGTTTACATTTTTGATCTCCAATTCGATTTCACACCTTAGGTACCTAGGTATTATTACTAACGCATCTAAAGACCGATGAGCTGGCGGCTTCCTTGCACAACGCATAAAATATAAATAATAACAATGTTGTATATAAACTATACAGTTCTGAAAATAAAGCCCTTGAATAAATTAATAAAAAAATCCCGATAATATTTTCCAACAAACCAACAGGCCCTATTCATAGTTATATGTATTAAACATTTTGTTGACTAACTGCCAATGAGCCATGCGTAATACGACGTACCTATACGACGTGTGTCGAACACTGCGCGTGCGCCGGATACGAAGATTGCTCATATTTAATTGTGAAGCACTTAACGTACATACCCCTTTACTTATAAGTATTACTCGTATAACTTATAACATGATATTGGGAGGCTTTTCAATACCTATTATAAAAATAATTAATTTCTGTCAATGTTTGTGGCGAACTTTTTATATGTCAAACCCATTTTTAATCTGCCTAGGCACTTAAATAAATTTACTATAATATTATATAATGAATATTATACCAAAGCAAAAAATATACCAACGCTGGAGATGGGATTTGAACCCACATCCTCAGCTGATACCTAAACCACTCGGTCACTCCAGCTTAGTTTTCCGATCTAATTTCTCGGGTACATCAGGTACCTATATGCAATCTGTTATAATTATAAGGCTAGGTGCCTGTGACAAAACTTCAAGGGGCTTACGTGCTGCATCAACAACAATAAAAATAGAATTGAACTCTCAAAGGGGAATCATATTCCCGTTTCTCCAACTCCAGGTCCAATTTACCAATTCATCAAGAGATAAAAACGTTAAAATTACCAAAAAAGAAACATAGCTTAGAGCCACAACATAAATCTCCTTCAAAAATATCGGTGCAAGACAATTATTATCTAAGTCGTAATAAATCTTTATATAATTCACCAATTTTTTGTGTGCTACTTCAGATGGTCGTTACGAACGCCAGAGGGGAAATCTTCATTAGGGTACATTTTATCGTTATACCCTTATTATGACAAAGTCCCACTTGAATATGACTACCATAGTCACTTACATCTATATCGTATTGAAGATACGGTATGTCAAAAGTGTTGTATATTGTTTCATGCGTGTCAGTAATGGCTATGACCCAAGTAGCAAAGCCATTAGAGTACAGCTAGCCTTTTTTGTTGAATATAATTCAGGAGTATAGCACGAGATCGACTGATGCCATAAAAAGTACTCTAACCATTATGGTGGCGAAATATTCTGAACAACAAATAAATACAAAGTATTTTAAAGACAAACCCGAAAAGTTAGGATATAATTTCACGTAAGTTTACGCGATTAAGATCCGTTTGTCTTTAAAATATGAGTGATAATCGTGAAAGTTTAAATCAATTATAACTACAAAGTATTCTAATGTTCAAATAGGTACTTACTACAATAATAATGCAGATTTCGTTAAGAGTTTATTCAATCCCTATGATGGTATTAAAAAGGAGTTGTACTATTTTGAGAAGAAAAAGTATACCATGAAAATATTCGAAAAAAATAAACATATCACCTCCTTTTTATTTACAACCTGTACAACATTATATTTATAAGTTTAGAAAATAAATTAAAAATATTTAAAACCAATGTAAAAGTCATTATATTATTTATGAAATTGAAATGGTGCTTAACCATTTTGTGCAAGACGGTGTTGAATACCTTTAATAGAATGAGGTTTTTATAGGAGGCGGTGTAATTGTTCAATTGGTAATAAACTTCAATCATAATCACACCTTTCAATTACAGCATGATCTACTATCATAATCTAACCTAGCTACCGTAACATGATATAAACTAGATTGATCTCCTATAATTGAATAGAACTGCCTGAATTTGGATCGATAAATCTTTAAAGACCATTCATAAATTTCAACGTCAGTCGGTAACACTGACAGAGTAAATTACGTGAAATATGGCGGTTTCTCGAAATCGTGTAATCCTTCCTGATTTGCTTTTGATTGGAACAAAATAAAAGGTGGACGAGGAACGAGGATTAAAAGGTGCGTTTTGAAATGACTCAAAAGGAATAATTCGGCTGGATAGAATGTGTCTTAATTCACCCTATTTCATTTTGTTAGTACAGTTAAAGATGATTTTATTTCATATACATAATCGAAATAATTGTTTCGTTTATTTTGAATAATTATTTCTTTTTTTGCATTGTTTTTAGTTTTATTTTTCATTTGTCGTTACGTTGGCTTGTTTATTTTTTTTGTGTTTTTGTATTGAAATAAAATAAATTTCATTGATTGATTTGATGCCACGATTAAAATGCAGTTTCTAGTTTTTGAATTTGCTCTTAATTCCGGTTAAGCGCCATTATT
Organism: Thaumatotibia leucotreta; assembly: GCA_025490895.1. Lineage (NCBI taxonomy): Eukaryota > Metazoa > Arthropoda > Insecta > Lepidoptera > Tortricidae > Thaumatotibia > Thaumatotibia leucotreta. Next base: position 23,044 of record JALPQI010005438.1, read on the forward strand.
ATAAATAGTAATAAAATTCTTTGTTGTTGTCAAATTAAAAAGTTATTATAATGACTATCATTATAGTAATTCATTAGTTAAATTCTAGACAGGTACGTTTTATTTCGGTATTTTTTTCTTCAGAGAATAAAATTCTTAATCGCAGCGAGTTACTGGATGTAAAAATAGTACCTAGTGATAGAGTAGTGATCTAGGTAAGCCCTTACCTTACCCTTATATTCAATGTAGTCAAATGTAAGTAGGAGATTTTATTATTGCAAAAAATTATTTCGGGGCATATAATAGGTATATAGGTAGGTACCGTCATTCTACTCTCCTTTTTTAATTCCGACATATTATGTATTCCTTGTTTTATTTCTTGCATTACTTAGATACCTACGTCAATTAGTTAAGAATGCGTAAAAAAAAAATCGAAATAGTCATGGGAAAAGGTTTGGGTCGATTCTCGAATTCGACCAATTCAAGCACGATTAGGGCTCAATCAGACGATGCAATTTTCATTGACTGGCAAATTGCCAACGTTAGACTTCAGTCATCAATCTAAGACGGGCGAAATTAGTCATTTACGCAATTAAATTGAAGAAATCTAATCGGTTCACACGAAATACTTTTGATCGCGAAATAGAATTTAAAATTCAAGGCTAAATGTAAATGATAGCGTTTGTAAGTTATTTGCGTATTGTTCCTAAACAGAATGGTTAAATTGGTTAAGATAGACACATATTATGTATTTCAAACGAAAGCATTTTGTTTTTTTTTTGTGTTAGAATGATCGTATATGTTCATCATGTGTTACGTTTTTTTTTAAATAGGCTAGTGTGTATTTTATACTCTTAATATGATAATGAAATAATTTATAATATTTTCGTTACTCAAATAGGTAGGTACTTAAATGAAGAATTATTTATAAGCGAATTGTATGACCTACATAATTATCTGTAATTAATCCTAAGAAAACCGAAAAAACTGTTTTTTTTGTTGTACAATCTGGTTGCTTTTATTTATCTGTCAACATTTGATGATAATTACTGCTCAGTATTATGACTAAAAAAAAACAAAATTGAAAGCCGTAGTATTCGTAACTTTGCATCACTATTGGCCTTATGGAATTACTGAGCATTCTGCTACCCGTAGCGACATCGCGTCGCGACAGATGACATCGCTTAGTTCCTCTGTTCGGAACTAGGTGGCGCCACCAACCCGTAGAGAACGCAATTTAATAATTCCATCCCAAATTGGGTTTAATCATACTTCGCCTATTATGGGTCGTTTGGAGACCCGTAACAGTAAATAAATGTCGTGCCTTTATAAGAACTTTATTATTTTGAAGAAATTGGTGTTTTGCTTTTCCTGCCTTTAATATTATTTTATTGCCTGTTTTTGAATTTCAATATGAAAGCTGCTTAAACAAATTCAAATTATTCCCTTTCACTGGCGATTTGTTCAACATATCTATCAACCTACCTATTCGTTTACAGCATTGATATACCTAAGTAATTTTTACTTCTATGGTCTTCAGATACAAGCTATGTTGTTTCATCGATGTTAGCTATTTTACTTTCGGCTCAATATCGAAATTAAATATTTTCATTATTACCTTTATTTCTATTAATACCTTCTTTATTGTACCTATGAAAACTAATATTCCTTTAATATCTTTAAGTTCAAGAAAGCCTTTACCTAACCGTAAGTCTAATTCTCACAATTATTCTAAAAACAGTTCTTAAAAATTATATTAGGTATCAAATATTGTTACCTCCTCTAATCATCACGAATTATCTTTCACAAAGTGCTTTCAATCATCTCAGTTGATTATCAGTTCATAATGTACAGCCCTATAGTTATAATTGTTTTTGTATTGCAATATTTATCTGTCTGTTCGTGTAACGGTTACTGCAATGTCATAGTTCAAATTATAATAGTAGAGTACATCACGTTATCTTCTAGCTTCATTATGTTTTTAAAGTATTAGTAATGCATAACATGTGAATGCATTATGATTATTACGACTTCTAATTGTTACTCCATGTAGTTGGTATTGTAGGATGTTGTAAGGTAGACGCTGTGACATTTAAACTTGGCTGGACAAGAATGACAGGGGCATGTCAACTAGAACATTTTACTTGTTGAGTACTAACATACGGTTACCTTTTCAATGAGGCCGCCTACAAAGATTCTGTCTATTGTTAGTGGTAACTAACCGCTAGAATAGATGATCGTAAAAAGAATAATGATGGTTTGCACTTTTGACTAAATAAAAAACGTAACTACCTAGATAGATACTTGGCTCGTTAGGTCTTCCTAGGTAATCAGGCAAAAGAAAAATATTCTTGTTCTATGAGAAAAAATAAGATTATATACTCCTATCTAATTCATTCTTAGGCAAAGGAATCTAATCTAATATTATCCAGTTATTTTGTTATTGGTATTATTTATTTCATTGTTGGTGAGATCTTTTGTAATCACCTAGTTTTTTTGGAAATGCGGTTAGAAAAATAAAACAAAGAAATAAATTTTAGACTCCATGTACTCTTTTTGTATTTTTTAATGTAGCCTCGTCGACTTAACTAATAACGACTTAAAATAATTTACATTATATTTACAGGAATGTACATAATTACGACTAACCAGATATTCAAACACACTACAATCATTATTCTATCAATTTGAATATGCTCAAAACTGTCATAGCCACGTAATTTGGAACAAACGATGTAGGTACTTAAAACAAAGGTAATACTTTTCGGTAACTTTAGTTTGAACTTAAAACTAATAACTAAGTCTATCACAATAAAATAAACTTCAAAAAAACATAACAACAATAATCATTTGCTTAAACAAATATTTCAGTCTTGACAGAGATGAAACAAATAGGTACTTAATATCTAATTATAATTGTCTTTCTCGTGGTTGTTTTTTAACTCAAAATGCTCATTACAGATTTTGTGTCTATTGAAAATAATCAGTCGAAATTAAATTTCTTTGGCAATTGTCTAATCTAATCACTTGACTTATTTTCGTCAGATTCTTAAGAAATACTAAGTCAGTAACTAGCAAGTGATACTACGCAAGATCTTATGGAAGCTATAAATACATTAAAGTTTAAGATATTAACGCTTCATGATATCTTCTATAGAGAAGCCTAAAGTTTTCTTTGGCGCATCGACAGGTGATTGTTGAGCACTAACTTCAGGCTGCTGCTGGTAAGGCTGCAGCGGTGGGGAAGGTTTCTGAGAGAGATCTAGTAATGAGTTTTCAGGCTGACTCGTCGATGACACCTCCTGGCATCCCTCGAGGTGCTCCAAGTGATGTTTGTTGGCGTCGCTATGCGTCAACAGATGGGTTTTCAGATTGGATCTTTGGTTGAAGCTCTTGCTGCAAACGGGGCATTTGTGGGGAGACTCCTCCATATGCAAAATTTTGTGCACCGCTAGAGTACGGGATTGGCAGAATCCTTTACCGCACTCGTTGCACTTGAACGGCTTCTCCTTAGAGTGAATGTACCTGGAAAATAAAAAAAGAACTATAAGTATGCTGAACTTTCTCTCCACTCTCACACAAGACGTTAAAAGTAAACAAACACCTATCACTGTTTATGGCTCAATAAGGCGACGAAATAATAACCGTTTCCAATGAAAACTGAGGTAATTCTACATTACGGACACATTAGATGGGTAATGAATTAGGAAAAAAAAAGTTTGTCTCGTAAAAGCGAAGAAATATAACATGTAATTTGTTCGACGGCGGAGCGAAACAGATATGGTGATCGTAAAAATCCTAACCGGTTCTTGGGACGCGTGCGCCCGCCGCGTCGCGACCTCACAAAAAGATACACTTTTGATTCATTTTTTTACCTCTTATCGTCAACAATGCTTTCTTGAAACACACCTTAAATCACCTGGTTTGTATTAGGAGTGGACGTTAAATTTAATTTGTGGTTATTGTGATAACAATTGATTACTAATAGCGTTTTATGGGCCATTATATTGTTATCGCAGGAGGCATTAGGTATAAACAAGAAGGAGTAATGAATTATCGATATCTTACCTATGATCTCTTAGATGGTCCTGTCTTCTGAAGGCCTTTCCGCAGATGTCACAGGAGTAGGGCCTCTCGTCGGTGTGAGTCCTCTCGTGGATCAGGAGATTGTAAGATTTGGTGAATTGGCGATTGCAGTATTTGCAGATAAATTGTTTCTTGGGCCGTGTGCCAGGCAGGCCAGGCGCCCTCATCGGGGGCGGATTTCTTCCAGGCATTCTCTGGGCCATCGCTCCTGGGTATCTCAGTGAGTGATGGTATAGGGCCGCGTTTCTTATCCACTGGTTGACCAGCATGGCGTGGTACGGAGCCGTCGGAGGTAGGGTCGCAACTTGAGCTTGCACGTAGGCAGACATTGCGGGGTGCGAATAATTCGGGACTGGAGCTTTCTCGTAAGGGTAGGGTGTCTGCATGGCTGGCCGGGGGTAGGTGGGGTAGTGAGGAGCGGGTGGCCACACAGGGGGCTGGTGGCGGGAGATTACGACAGCCGGAGGCGTGTCGTCGGTGGGCGTATGCGGCGGCGTCGGCAGAGGAGGCGACGGACGCTCGAGCTTCACCAAAGCTTCGATTGGAAAGTCAGGAGGATAACCTGTAAAAAAAATGTACTTTAGCACATTGTCTACGTACATTTACTGTATTCCAATATTTACTTCTACAATTTTTTAATAAACACTATGTTTAGAGTGGATTCTCTTTGTAAAGTTGAGAGCGTTTATGAAAATAACAATGTAATAAAAATAAAAATCATAATTTGCCTGCAATGTTTACAACAAATTGCTTTAAAGTACGTAGCGGTCAATTGCTCAGTAATCCTAAAAAGTCCAGGCAATGTCAGGTAATGTAAATATAAAAATTACTTTAATATTACTGCTTAAAATAAAATAAAACTCACTGTGATTATCCTCGATATGTTCTTCCTCTTCTTCAACAACGAAATCGTCAGAACTGTCCACACTGTACGGCTTATCCTCCATTTCCACAAAATGTCCAAACAAAACTAAACACTAGGGCACTGTGTTAGCACTTCACTGTCGTCAAACCGGTTTCGACACAACCTGCTTGTGGGAGAGCGCGGAGCGTTATGAGTTTGTGTGCGTTCGTTATCGGGGCCTGCGTTGCGCGTGACGCCAGGAGGGGGAGATCAAACGAGCCGCGCGGCCGGCGCCTCTGTCGGCTCGGCTCCCGAAGCAGCTGCCCTCCCAGGAGGCGGGGCCTACCGAGCTCTGCCTTCGGAATCGATCGGCAATAATCGCGAATCGCTTTAACATCCAAACCGTTTAACTCTACCAAGGGCTATGTTCCTAATTCCACCATGCAACGTAGGACCTTTTCGTGATGAAGCTTGTTTTCTTAAGCTATTTGCCGTATGCAAGTTTTTGGTGACACAGCGTCCCTTGTGATTAGGTGAGCGGATTGCTCTATTAATTGCGTTTCGTAGGCAAGTCTTTGTATGTTGGCTTTTGTTCGGTCTCTTTGAAATGTTTTATTGCTAGGTATCATGCGCGATAGCCTTTAGTAGTGAAAGCTGAATCATTTGTATTTGAACTAATTGTCCTATTTGTTTAGTCTTAAGTTTGTTAAGTGAAACCGTTTTGTACAAAACGTTTCTCAGTGGGTATTGTAACAGGAGAAATAGAGTCTGTCGAATGAAGAGTGCTAGGACTATTAAATTAACTAGCAACCAAGAACATTTAAATCGATATTGTTCAAGTTAAGTATTTAAGCAAGGATAAGTTGGGTAAGTCAGGTAAGTGACATATAGGTTTTTTTTGCATTTCCCGAATATAATTATTAGATACATTGCAGAATTTGCAAATTCTCCTCTGGTTCACTTGTCCACTTAAGTAACCTAACCTTAGGACTTTAAAAAATGTATATAAAATATGTATTGATATATAAACCTACTTTTATTATGGAATATTATTATATGTGACCGCTCGTAGAAAATCGAATCTAGCTACCTACCTACTTGCGTCTATGAAATGCAAGCGCCCAAATAAGTAGGTATACCTATGTATGATTTACCTATCCAACTTCATTAAAAATTGTAACTGTAGTGGAATAGGTGTCTATAACTCTATATTTTATCGGCAGTGCCCGTAAATGTTTATATAAATTAAGTACATACTAGTTTAGTCTAAAAAGACCTAACTTTATTTTGCAAAAGATCATTAAGTAAGTTATTTTACCTACTTGTAATTATTTTATCTACATGTATGTATTTTTGAAGGAATTTTATTTTAACCATCAGTCCAAATCTGTCAAGGCCTCAATACTCATTAATCAATTATTCATTCAGGTTTTTGAATAACTACCTACTTATATTAAACGAATTTATCAATGAACATTATAAGCCATTAGTCGTTTAATACTACATAAGTCTCCACATGTCATTATTATTCACATATCCTATTACAACGAAGTAATTAATTTGATACGAAGGTCAGGGGTTACCCGGTAGTCCTTAATGACTATAAGCGAATACCTTTGTGTGATAAGGTCCAGGCTATTATCTATTTTTATTTTTATTCACTTAGTAAATCTATCAATGACGTCTCCATAATATTTAAGTGAAAATTATGATATATTTTTCACACATTTAATACCACAGTAATATCTGTGGCTATGTACCTACCTACTAACTTATGCGCGTTAGGTATTTAGATATTCTTTATGAAGCATCCCGGTATAAACTGCGACTAATACTTATCTACAGATATTACAAGTAATGCAGGTAGATACTAACTCATAAGCTTTTAGTTACTTGAATGAAATATACGCGTGTTATTTTTCTGGTACCTATTTTTATCATTAAATTCCATACACGCTATCTCTTATCGTCAAAGGTTAGAGGTACACAACTACACACGTGACCTTTTGCGCCCTTTTTCAAAGAAAGGTTAAACAACAATGCGTTTTCATATCGCAGGTAGGTATCCCATATGAATAACAAGTCTAAGAAGTGAGATTCAAGAAAAAACACGTCCAAAGGTTAAAAAAAAGGTTAGATAAAACTACTTTTAGAATGCGTTATAAGAACATTTTTAAAACAGTTTGTACATGAGGATAAAGTCTTCGATGGTGATAAAAAATCTAGGTTGGTACCTAGGCATTATTTGTAATTCCCAAAATATCCTAGGAATTTTGTGTGGAACTTTCCCTTTTTGTTAGCTGATAGGAAATGATGTGATTCTTTCTCTGCATAATCTACACACTCTACTCGCATATAACTTTTTATCAAAATCGATTACGAGTTCCAAATGTATGTTAAGTTATAAATGTATACCTATTTCATTTACCTAAGTACGTAACGCACATATCTGTTTTGAAGCTATTTTGTTAATTGAAGATTGTTTCAAACTTACAATTATTATCAAAATTAAATACGAATAAATAGGTACATTTTAACCGATACCTAATGATTCTTTCTGTGAAAAACACGACACCAATAATTTCTGACTTTATTATATCGTCGGCTTATGATTTTAATAATCAATGTCATTTTACATTCGTCGACCTCGACATGGGTATGATAAAGGCGTCTCTTGTGCTAGCTTAGGGTTGTCAACATATGCTGTTTCAACAGTTTTATATTTTTAAATTCTACTCAATAAATTATGGGTTTCAGATATATTACTTGTGTAACTTAGACAGTTTCCATTTTTTTGAAATGAACTTTTACAAATATGTACCTACCTATAGTAAAATTTCATCAATTGGACCTCAGAATGAACCTACTAAAATTTGAACGGTGAATAAAAAATCATGCTCTATGTGACAGTATGTGACAGGATGCATACAAAAAAGCCTTTTTCATACCTACCTAGTCACGATATTTAATCTAGAATTTCTGAGAAAAGGTAGTGTAAATAATAGTACATGCATAAAATGGGAGTAATATTGTAATTACATGGAGGCGGAATCTAATCTACGTAGTATATAGGTACAAGTCAGGCAAATCTGTAAAAAAAAGACAAAAAGTTCTATGGTATTTAGTAAGAACTAGCATCGCCAGCATTTAGGTATGAACATTAATTAGCTTTAAGTACGCCTACTACAAATCCTATTCTTCGCTTGCCGCACACATTAGATACCTAAACTACCTAATAAAAAGAAAGCCACTCAACACTGATGCTAAATAGGTACTTACAAGAGATAGCTAGGTATAAGTAGGTACCTAAACAGTAGGTATTGCATTGCTATTGCATTGTCATCAAAATTCGTATTAATAGAAAAGTATGTATAATAAATGTTTTTGTTACATGATAATACTAGTAGATCTCTTTGGCTGTTTGGTGATCGGCTTAGGCCAAATTTTGAAAAAAAAAATCGAAAAAGCGACATTACGAGGCATATGAGTAAGCCGATAAGTGTTGTTCGTCTCTTTCGGTTTTATAGACTTATTGATAAGGGACGAACAATATGATACGAGACGTTTATGAATACGAGAGTAATTAAGTACCGACGCTCACATGCATATTTGTGAGTCCTGTCAAATTACAGAAATTGAATTAAATTTTTGGAAAATGAGTCAGAAATTAATCCACCTACTTAAAGTAACGTGGGCACATAACTCAATAAGATCTAGGTACCTCATTAATAGGGCTAAAGGCAAAAATATTCCTACTTGAGCATGAATATTTTCATACTAATGCATGTTTTTTAATTCATTAAGTAATGGAAATTGCACGAGGATTAACACGCACCTGCCAGTTTATAGATATCGCACTTCAACAATGGACAACGCAATTTGTATCATTAGTTAATGGAAAAGTTCAGGGGTCAAGACAGGAAATTGTTACGTTTTTCTGTGTAGGTAAAATAAATATCAACTTATGGATCCGTGATACATACATATAGTTATGTTACCTAGGAATCCTAGGATACCTATTGAATACCTACGAGTAGGTTCAATCATAATCTTTAAAATATTCTATTGTAAAACATGAACTACACTCCGGTCAATGAATGCCTACTCAAATTCAGGGAATTACCAATACGACCTAATTAAAAAAATATATTCTGCCCATGCTATAAATATTTCAAATTAGCATGTTAGCATTATTTTCTATAAAAAATCCGACTGATACAGGTCAGTTGTCTTTGCCTGTGAGTGTAATATGGGTATATTGTGCTCTAGCTTTTGCTATTTGCATATATTTTTAATATCTTTAAACGATGAATTCGTATCGTATATGCATATATCTATTCAATATTGTAATATATTTATTTCAAGACTACTGCGATCGGCAATCTGCATGCCCAGCGGCGTGGCGATTATGGGAATTTACCTACTAAATACGCAAAATTAATGGGAGAGGCCTATGTCCAGTTGTGGACTAAGATAGGCTGATAATGTGATATTTATTTATTTTCGGGGATAAAAACTGCTGATTTTGATGAAACTTAGGTACTGCGTAGGAGTTTTTTGTAGTAATCTATTGCGGTCCGATGTCTGGGAAAACAGCAATTTTCGATTTAGTGAAACAAGTTGATTGGTGTGCCGTTTCATTACGAAGAGAAGTGTATTTAATTCAATCACAGTTTTGTCTTAATGACAGCGTCTAGAAACATTCTATTAGTCTACGAACTAATGTAAAAGTGGCCCCTATATACGGAATGGTTTCAAAGATGCTGATGAAATCAGCTTAACTTTCGCTCTTAACGTTTTAACTACTAGTTACACATAATATGTTATTACACAGTGTTATTCACCAAGTAAACCGCCTTGCTATCAGCGCTGTGTCAGCGCTGCGGCAGCGTCGAGCCTAAAAATGGTATTCACTAATGCACTTTAAACGACACTAGCGCTCGGTGACGAATGCGGCGTGAGCTGGAACTACACTGCGTCGAGAGTTACCTCCTACAGTTCGACGACGAGCTGTTCTACGTTAGTGAATACCGTTTTTCGCAGCGCTGCGCTCGACGTCTAATTGAAGGCTGTCTCGTCGTCGAGCTCGTTGATGAACGCAGCGTCGAATGTGTGAATAAGAGAATAGCATAGCAGAAAAAAATGCTATTGATACCTACTCCACCATCCCGTGTACCGATTCTACCGATGTAACAGCCCTATTGCCGCACATATTGGACGCATGTCACCATGTTTCACGACATGAGCGTTTTTGATGGCCCACTGCAAACACGGGTCAGGTGGGCGATGGACACACGACCCATCGCGGCACTTTTGTGCCACGATCAAAAGCGCCGACGCAAACATTCAACCACACAACCAAATCCAACTACAACTTGAAAGCAGCCCACGCGATTTCAACCCCTAACTCAACTGCCTAAGGGTATTAATCGCTTGAGGTTTAATGGTAGATATAATCTTTTGTTTTATTTGACGCCAGCTGCGAGTTGCCACTAGACACCTTGTTGAGTCTAGATGTTAGTTGTAACGACGTTCAGTAAGGATTGTGTTAGCAAATCAAATCTACGGCCATCATTATTATGAAGCTTTGTTTGACCGAAAGGTATACATAATATATGTAAGAGTAGGCTATAGAAGTTCTAACTGTTCTAAGTACCTACTGGAGCATAATTTTCTGCAAGCTTTACTCGAGCTGCGAACTGATGATTAAGGACATCGTTTCAAACTTCCAAAATTGTTTCTAGGTATGGCTTTACGTCAGACATTTACGTGGTAATGGATTTTCCAATAACTATGCTCTGTTTAAATATCGCCGCTTACTTACATAATCTCGTATCTGCATCACACACATAATAGAAAAAACACCCGTAATTAGACTGAAAGATAGGTGACATTTCTATGAATTTATTGCTGTAGATCCGAGCTAAGCATAGCGACGATATTATGTCGGTCGGGAGTTTTTAGTAAATATCGTTTGACCTGTATTGGTTTTCCTTAGATGAGCAGTATGAGCACCTATATATGTATTTTGCTTTTTGGCAATGTTGATTCTTCACAAATATGGTGCTTTTTTACGCGCTTGTACGAGAAGTGGTTTATTTTTTGTCAGATCAAAACTTCGGAGGGCCATCCATCTGTAAGTACTGAAAAGCACTCTCTGCAGTCGTGCTTTAATTTATCGGCACTCGTTTCGACTGTGTCGTAGTGTCGTAATGTACTATTCCCATATACCTAATATAATAAATTAATTAAAAAATTAAAAAACACGACTGCCGTTTAAAAACGTTCTTAAAAGTAAAAAATAATTCCGTTTTCAGGTTTATTCTTGTGAGCGTATCTACATAATATAAGCGCTTGTCTTATTACTTACGAGATTTTGTTTCGATTGCAGTCGGGGAACCTTTCATTACGGAAAATATAAACATTATGAAGGTTCCCCGACTGCAATCGAAACAAAATCTCGTAAGTAATAAGACAAGCGCTTATATTATGTAGATACGCTCACAAGAATAAACCTGAAAAAGGAATTATTTTTTACTTTTAAGAACGTTTTTAAACGGCAGTCGTGTTTTTTAATTTTTTAATTAATTTATTTATTTGAAACCTTTTAGTGTATTGGAAGATTCTTTAAATTTCGATAAAATTTGGAAGGCTGACCCTGCGTAGGGCCGAAGCCGTAGGTAGGGCACGCCGCGCAAGGGCCGGAACGTTAGCGAAACCAATGTAAATTTATGTTAAGCGAGTCCGAACTTCCGAAGGGTGAGGTTTAGGATGGGAGGCCGAAAGCAGAGCTCGCGGAGGCCCGGACTATCACTTCGAAGGCCTAAGCCTGTCACTCGCAAGTAATTTAGAGCAAGGCTGAAGGCCGAGCTGTGAGAAAATTGAGTTACCATGCTTCTTCAACTACCCCAACATCTGAATATGCCGACATCCACGTAGGACCGAAGGCCCGACGGGTGAGACCACACGGTATAACCGTCCCCTTTAGCCTTTTGACCGCCAGACGAACGAATATGCTGAGCTCCAGACGCCACGCGTACGTAGTTGTCGGCCAGTGGCGGTCAAAGGGTCAACTGTCTTAGGCCCGATAGTTCGCTACAAACTCTAAAAAAGACCGAAAGCTGAGCTTCGTGTTGAGTCAACGGCCGAAAACCGAGCCGCCAGAGCCCAGCGTTACCACGCTGGGCGGTGAAATAGGGTAACATAAAAAATAATCAAAGTATTGAAGTACGTAGTATTGACAACCTGCGAAGACCGTAGTAGGCTCTGCTCCGCGTAGGGCTGAAGGTCCAAATCGTACCTAAGAGGGGCAGTGGTTCGCGAAGCTGAAAGCCGAGCTACCAGAGCCCAGACATCGGCCCGGACCAGTGGAGGAAGAGGCCCGAACTTTCACTAAGAGTGCCATAGCATTACACCTGTAAGAAATTTAAAGCAAGGCCGATGACGGAGCTGTGGAAAAAATAAGCTACCAAGCTTTTTCAACTACCCCAGCATCTGAATATGCCCAGCTCCGATTAGAGCCGAGGACTTGGAGCGGCACTATCGGGGTGCTCTCGGCGCGATCCCGAGGACTGGAGGCTCGACGGGCGAGTCCACGCGGTACAATCGTCCTTCTTAACTATCTTAACAATCGAAGCCAGAGCTTAGCACTATCAGGGCACGTAATGAAATAGTGAAACATAAAAAAGAGCCGCAGGCCCGACGATCGTTTCCACAATTTGCGAAAGTTGTAGACCGCACTCCGCGTAGGACTGATAGCCCGAAGTGTCCTCCAGAGGGGCGCCGGCTTACGAGGCCGAAGACCGAACTACCAGAGAGAGTCCAGCGCTCCTTCGCTATACAATGTAGCTTTAAAACGAATCTCAGGGCCGCAGACTCGACAATTCGTTTCGAGAAAATGCGAAGACTGAACGTCTGCGAATGGCTGAAGGGCCGTAGGCGAAAATGGGCCTAAATACAATTTATTTTTTAACATATTTCAAGTTAAAATTTTGATGCAATTTTGTTTGGCTACAATTGCTGTTGTTATTGTATTGTTAGGTACATTGGCCTGATATTCAAATCATATCTAGAAATCCTCGATATTACTTAGGTACCTTACGTACATGGCATTAGCACATGATTAGTGCGACAGTATATCGCTGCAAAATAGACTATCCATCCCTCTTTTATTCATATAGTTGGTAAAAGATGGAAAATTTATCTCGCGGCGACAAACTGACGTACCTACCAATGATGTACTAAGCATACATATGTGGTTAAATATCTCGTATCTCGCAAACTATTTACGTAGGAAAATGTTATTTCCATTCTTATTAAATATTGTGTTATAGCTATTTTCCGCAACTCGACATCTAACGTGCCTATTTTGCGTGGTCCCAACGCTGGCTCAATACTTGTTGGGAGCTCACAATCAGGTTACCTCACGATGTTTTCTTTCACTGTAAAGCACTTGTGATGATATCAAATGGTGATGTACATACATAAGTCTTTCGAAAAACTCATCGGCACAAGCTGGGGATTGAACCCAGAACCGCTGCGTAGCAGCCGTGCGTTTTACCATTCGACCACAAACACTTATATCGAGGGTTGCCTGGTGAAACCCTATAAGTACGTGAAACCTAGTTTCGAGAAAAATGATGTTAAAGGTTTATTGTCATCGGACACTTATTTTGATAAATAGATTCGTAGTTTTATGAGTGGTTTGTGAAAAGCAATTTCATTCACTTTAAGTTTATCTATGTTTTAGTTATGTAACTCATCTAGTTTTCCTGTAAGATAACATTTTTTACCAAGGGGTATCGACTTATTGGGTTTACGCATAAATAAAAAGACCATATTTGTTACTAAGAGGGTATTATTACCAAATAAAAACTTAAAAAATAGACGAATCTAAAAGTAATAACGGTATTATTCTACATCTGAAAAAGTAAGTGCTATGCCAACAAACGTTTTTAGGCTTCTTATCCATCCATGATACTCTTCAGGTATCATTCAGTATGTTTCAGCGGGGCAAAGTGCTTCTATGAACGGTTTGTCTGTGACTGGACCTGGTGTTTCAACGGCGGATAAAAAAATATAAGCTGAAAGGCAATGAGGATGGTGGGTTTCCATGGTTTTGAGGATCCGCACATTGTTTAGCGTTGCCTATTGTGTTTGTGGTACTCATGCTTTGGTTGGGAGAATCAGTTTCAGAAAAGGACTCCTCCGATCTTGATGAATCGCAAATTGATATTGCCACCCAAATGCGCTATATTCTCAACGACAGTAATGGCATGTCGGACTCAAGTGAGTCTTTTGTGGATTGTTGAAAAAAAAAACTGTTGTTGGAATCGATCTGTAACTTGATTTATTGTGCTTGCATTTTTTCCGGATGATGAAGCTGACTTATTTGGCCGTGACTGTTCGGGTGAGGATCCTGCATGTGTGCCGCATCCTGGGGACTTTCGCAGTTTTGATGAGTCGCGGATTGATATCGCCGCCCAGATGCGCTGTAGTGGTGGTAAGGGGACTCAAGTGGATATTTTACAGACAAGAGATTGCTTGAAAGTGGTGTTATTGGGATGAAGTTGCTTATACAGGTAATGGCGACTGTTTTGCCAAAACACATGGATTTTGACTCTGATTTTGCTACTGAGGGCCCAAATGTGTCATCCAAACAGGAAGATTTTTTTATGGAGCTGATTGATGTAGTTTTGGTTCGAGTTTGGATTGCTGTGGAGGATGACTATTCAGCGGGAGCTCCTTGTGTTCCTGATACAGTTTCGGAGTGCGATGCACCTCGGCGAGATGATTCTGGCCGTGACATTGTTGTTCCTGAGGATCCCGGTCCAGGGAAGCATCGGGAGCGTTCCTTGCCAATGCTTGACGGTGTTGGTCTTTCTGGTCAAGGTGAATGTATGGAGGGAGCTTCTTCTTGTGTTTCGGATTCCGAAGACGGTACATTGAGGGTATTGGAGCCGACTGACTCTAGCCACAGTAACGGCATGATCCGTGAGCGTTCCGGTGTTTGTTCGCAGGTGGAAGGCGCTGTTGACTTGATTTTGGACAGTGTTTTGGATAGGGTTTGGGATTGTGTCGGGCCCCTGAAGCGACGTAGGCAGGCTGAGCTGTCTGAGTGGAGGGTGGATATCGTTAAAAGGCGAAAGCTGCTAAAGTTCCAAAGGAGGCTTCAAGGATCGAGTAGGTTCCAAGGAGGTTTTGGAACTTTAGCAGGACGCTTAACGCCTTGGGTTATATAAGGTAGCCCTTCCATATTTCGCTTTTTAGCGATATCTACTTTCCGTTCAGATGGCTTGGCTTGCTTGCGTCGCTTCAGGGGTTTGACGGAATCCCAAACTTTGTCTGAAACATTGTCTAGAATTGGGTTAGCAGTGTCTTCTGCTTGTGGGCAGGCGCCGGAGCATTCGCGGATCATGCCGTCATTGTGGCTGGAGTCGGTTGGTTCTGATACTTTTAATGTATCGTCTTCGGAGTCTGGAACGTGGGAGGAGGCTCTTTCTGTGCATTCGCCCTGACCAGAGGGACTGGCATTGTCGGGTGTCGGCAGGGAGCGTTCCTGGTGTTTCCTTGGACTGGGATTTTCAGGAATGATGGTGTCGTGGCCGGAGTCATTTCGCTGAGGTGCGTCGTTCTCTGGGTCTGTGTCGGGAGCGCAGGGAGCTCCCGCTGAATGGTCATCTTCTGCAGCGGTCCAGGCTCGATCTAAAGCTTCATCAATCAGCACCATAAGGGCGTCTTCCTGTTTGGATGAAACATTTGGACTTTCATTGGTGAAGTCTGGGTCGAAATCTATTTGTTTTGGTGAAATAGTCGTGGATGGGATCTTCAGTTTAATCATTTCAGGAAACCGAAGGAGGAATAAATTGCCTGTTGGCTTTGTCCTAGTAACGTTGTTTTTGAGTGGTTTGTAAAAGACTTGCTTGAGTCTTCTTACTATTATGATTGTGCATTTGGGCGGTGATATCAATTTGCGATTCATCGGAATTGCGAGGGTCCTTGGGATGTGGCACATGTGTGGGATCTTCATCCGAATGGTTACTGCCGGGTGGGTCAGTTTCATTATCTGGAAATAATTTAAGCATGATGAACTGAGTTACCGATTGATCCTAACAACGGTTTTTTTTAGTAGTACACAAGGGACTTGCTTAAGTCTGGCATGCTATTGTTGTCATTGACAATATAGCGCATTTGAGTCATTTTCTGAAATTGTTTTATTTAATTGGAGTGTGAGTATCACAAGCACAATAGTAACGTGGGACAGTGTGCGGATCTTCAAGGCCATGGAAGCTTACCAATTATTTTTATCGTAAGAATCACTCAAAGTCGCGAAGTCTCATTAATCGTCAGTGCTAAAACCTGATAAGTTCGCATAAAACAACAACAATTATTTTCATAGTCAGTGCTAAAACCCGATAAGATCAAATAAAACAACAACAATGCTTTTCATAGTCAGTGCTAAAAACCGATAAGTTCAATAAAACAACAACAATGCTTTTCATGGTAACGGTTAGTTACAATAGCTTACATTAATTGGTACTTGAACTCATTACTATAAACACGGTGTGTAAAATATGACAATTCTACGTTTATTCTAGGTTAGAAAAGTAGATTACCTGTTTCCAGCTTATTACTGTAAGCTAGGTAGTTGCACTAATTTTCTGCCTTGGTCACCCATCACACAACTTTGAACACAATCATTCACAACCTTCTTTAATACAATACACCCCTTTTTAACATCTATTTTCAATTAAATATGCAACGTCGCAGCGGTGCGCTTGCGTTCGTGACGCTACTTGTCAAGGCAGCGCATGATCATGGGGCCGTCGAAAAACTTATAGGGTTCTTCCCCGGACATATTTGAAAGAAATTTGTTAAAGGCCTCTTGCGAGAATCCGATTACTGGACTTAACATAATATTTTATTAGAGAATTGTTTCAAATAAGTACTATAAGTTTATTTGTTGGGTTCTCTTTGAATAAATTTGTATGTGCAATAAATGATATCGTAAAAGTAGAATCCAACAAATGCTTTTAACGTATTCTAATTCGTACTAAAATCCTTTAAAGTTTGCAATCGTAATGAGGTGAGACCAGATAAGTAACAGTAACTGGTTCTACATTGTGTGTTTAGTTTGATTAGGTGTAAATATCTCGGCACTAAATACCAATAAATATACATTATGTGGTTCTTCCATTAAGTAATAAATAAAAATTAAGTCTTAAATGTAGTTGTAGTATTTCGTTTTGAATTAATAGTTGAAATCAAGTACTTATTGGGTTATTTACTAGGCATATTTCCGTGATACATGTAAAATCAGCTTATCTGATATTACCATTAGATTGACCGATACTGAATCATTCTAAAACTGTTTTTACTTTAAAATCTCACTTTTTGTCACTTATCGGGTTTCACCAGGCAACCCTCGATATAATGTATCTGTTTCATACACACTAAGCCCCGTGTCAGCGGTGACAGTTCTCTCACGGCTTAAAATTCAAAGAAAAATTTCAATATCGCGATGTAGAACATTTCGAGTTTTCTCTTCATACATATAATTAAACATATAACTTGTATCTGTATTTACAATCTGCATGTAAAATGCTTCAATTTGATACCCAAATCATAGCGTTTGGATCACATATTATTCTATGCGATTTGATTGCATTTTAATGAATCTCGCTCTTCTTGAATAAGTTACACACATATAAGTTATGTACATATTTGTAATCGTTGTTTGAAGTTATTCATTTTGATACCAAACTCGATAGGTTTCTTTAATATTTATTTTTTTTGGTCAGATAATATTGAATTTCAAGGCCGCCATATTATTTTTAACGTGACGTCACATATCCTATGTTACCCGCGACGTCACGAGGATTCTAATGATACCTTACACTATTAAAAACGGTTAAGTGGTCGCGAAGATCTGCGCGTTTAAAGAAAATATAAAACATACATAGGGGCTGAACACATATACTCTCCTTTTGGCAGTCGTGTAAAAAAGCATAACATTGTCACCAGTCTTCAAAAAAGGAAGTGTTTCTTAATTCGACAGAATTTAATTTTCTTTGTATTACACGATATCTCCGAAAATCGTGGACCGTATTTCAATTTTTTTGTTAATCGATCGGGTATTAACCCCGAGATGGTCCCGTTGACATCAAGTCAGGGTCTGACGATGGGATCTTCAATAAATCGGTTGAGTTGGTTTTTACAATTTTCAATTTGATGATTAGGTAGGTACATAAAATAAAGCTTCAGGTTCCACCTAGGAGGTACCCTGTTCTCACTAACATAACTTTGGAACAAAAAAATATTGTAAACCTGAATAATATACGCTCCTCAAAAGAAAATAATATAAAGGGCTTCAGAGTTTATTTGAATATACCTCAAAAAAAACTTGTTTTATGTATTACAATAAAATAGTTTCATTATTTTTAACAGTTTAAGTTTATTGCTGGAACAATTAATAATAAGAACTCACTTATTTATACAGGTACCTACCTACACTTTAAATTGAAAAAAAGGAGAAGTCACGAGATGGCCCTAATTTGTCGTTTTTTGAGTAATATATGTCGTAAATTTATGAAATAAGAAATAAACATAATAAGGCTTACAGAATACTTCAAAAGAAAACTATCTCAAACATAATCGGGCCAGGCAGTTGTTGAATAACTACGGAATCCTACACTGAGCATGGCCCGATATGCTATTGGCTAATTAATATTTTGTTTTTTAAAGTCTGACCTCTTCTTCTTCTACTTAAGGCTTTTGGCTCTTATCGGTGGAGTAAACGCCAATCCGTTCGTTGTTCTACGAATGTTTTGAGCTCCTGGTACAACTTATAGTCGGACATGTATTCAAAGTCAAAGTCAAAGTATTCTTTATTCAAGTAAGCTTATTAATAAGCATTTTCGAATCGTCTGACACTATCAAGAGAGGAAAAAAATCTACTACTGGTTCTATCCCTACACCGTTCCTGAGAAAAACCAGTAAGACACTCAGGTGGATATATATTTAAAACAGTGTAATAATACATCTTATTAAAATTACCAGCATTAAAGAATTTATTACATTCAAAAATTTTACTTTTATAGACATTTTTTTTACACGACTGCCAAAAGGAGAGTATATGTGTTCAGCCCCTATGTATGTTTTATATTTTCTTTAAACGCGCAGATCTTCGCGACCACTTAACCGTTTTTAATAGTGTAAGGTATCATTAGAATCCTCGTGACGTCGCGGGTAACATAGGATATGTGACGTCACGTTAAAAATAATATGGCGGCCTTGAAATTCAATATTATCTGACCAAAAAAAATAAATATTAAAGAAACCTATCGAGTTTGGTATCAAAATGAAGAACTTCAAACAACGATTACAAATATGTACATAACTTATATGTGTGTAACTTATTCAAGAAGAGCGAGATTCATTAAAATGCAATCAAATCGCATAGAATAATATGTGATCCAAACGCTATGATTTGGGTATCAAATTGAAGCATTTTACATGCAGATTGTAAATACAGATACAAGTTATATGTTTAATTATATGTATGAAGAGAAAACTCGAAATGTTCTACATCGCGATATTGAAATTTTTCTTTGAATTTTAAGCCGTGAGAGAACTGTCACCGCTGACACGGGGCTTAGTGTGTATGAAACAGATACATTATATAAGTGTTTGTGGTCGAATGGTAAAACGCACGGCTGCTACGCAGCGGTTCTGGGTTCAATCCCCAGCTTGTGCCGATGAGTTTTTCGAAAGACTTATGTATGTACATCACCATTTGATATCATCACAAGTGCTTTACAGTGAAAGAAAACATCGTGAGGTAACCTGATTGTGAGCTCCCAACAAGTATTGAGCCAGCGTTGGGACCACGCAAAATAGGCACGTTAGATGTCGAGTTGCGGAAAATAGCTATAACACAATATTTAATAAGAATGGAAATAACATTTTCCTACGTAAATAGTTTGCGAGATACGAGATATTTAACCACATATGTATGCTTAGTACATCATTGGTAGGTACGTCAGTTTGTCGCCGCGAGATAAATTTTCCATCTTTTACCAACTATATGAATAAAAGAGGGATGGATAGTCTATTTTGCAGCGATATACTGTCGCACTAATCATGTGCTAATGCCATGTACGTAAGGTACCTAAGTAATATCGAGGATTTCTAGATATGATTTGAATATCAGGCCAATGTACCTAACAATACAATAACAACAGCAATTGTAGCCAAACAAAATTGCATCAAAATTTTAACTTGAAATATGTTAAAAAATAAATTGTATTTAGGCCCATTTTCGCCTACGGCCCTTCAGCCATTCGCAGACGTTCAGTCTTCGCATTTTCTCGAAACGAATTGTCGAGTCTGCGGCCCTGAGATTCGTTTTAAAGCTACATTGTATAGCGAAGGAGCGCTGGACTCTCTCTGGTAGTTCGGTCTTCGGCCTCGTAAGCCGGCGCCCCTCTGGAGGACACTTCGGGCTATCAGTCCTACGCGGAGTGCGGTCTACAACTTTCGCAAATTGTGGAAACGATCGTCGGGCCTGCGGCTCTTTTTTATGTTTCACTATTTCATTACGTGCCCTGATAGTGCTAAGCTCTGGCTTCGATTGTTAAGATAGTTAAGAAGGACGATTGTACCGCGTGGACTCGCCCGTCGAGCCTCCAGTCCTCGGGATCGCGCCGAGAGCACCCCGATAGTGCCGCTCCAAGTCCTCGGCTCTAATCGGAGCTGGGCATATTCAGATGCTGGGGTAGTTGAAAAAGCTTGGTAGCTTATTTTTTCCACAGCTCCGTCATCGGCCTTGCTTTAAATTTCTTACAGGTGTAATGCTATGGCACTCTTAGTGAAAGTTCGGGCCTCTTCCTCCACTGGTCCGGGCCGATGTCTGGGCTCTGGTAGCTCGGCTTTCAGCTTCGCGAACCACTGCCCCTCTTAGGTACGATTTGGACCTTCAGCCCTACGCGGAGCAGAGCCTACTACGGTCTTCGCAGGTTGTCAATACTACGTACTTCAATACTTTGATTATTTTTTATGTTACCCTATTTCACCGCCCAGCGTGGTAACGCTGGGCTCTGGCGGCTCGGTTTTCGGCCGTTGACTCAACACGAAGCTCAGCTTTCGGTCTTTTTTAGAGTTTGTAGCGAACTATCGGGCCTAAGACAGTTGACCCTTTGACCGCCACTGGCCGACAACTACGTACGCGTGGCGTCTGGAGCTCAGCATATTCGTTCGTCTGGCGGTCAAAAGGCTAAAGGGGACGGTTATACCGTGTGGTCTCACCCGTCGGGCCTTCGGTCCTACGTGGATGTCGGCATATTCAGATGTTGGGGTAGTTGAAGAAGCATGGTAACTCAATTTTCTCACAGCTCGGCCTTCAGCCTTGCTCTAAATTACTTGCGAGTGACAGGCTTAGGCCTTCGAAGTGATAGTCCGGGCCTCCGCGAGCTCTGCTTTCGGCCTCCCATCCTAAACCTCACCCTTCGGAAGTTCGGACTCGCTTAACATAAATTTACATTGGTTTCGCTAACGTTCCGGCCCTTGCGCGGCGTGCCCTACCTACGGCTTCGGCCCTACGCAGGGTCAGCCTTCCAAATTTTATCGAAATTTAAAGAATCTTCCAATACACTAAAAGGTTTCAAATAAATAAATTAATTAAAAAATTAAAAAACACGACTGCCGTTTAAAAACGTTCTTAAAAGTAAAAAATAATTCCTTTTTCAGGTTTATTCTTGTGAGCGTATCTACATAATATAAGCGCTTGTCTTATTACTTACGAGATTTTGTTTCGATTGCAGTCGGGGAACCTTCATAATGTTTATATTTTCCGTAATGAAAGGTTCCCCGACTGCAATCGAAACAAAATCTCGTAAGTAATAAGACAAGCGCTTATATTATGTAGATACGCTCACAAGAATAAACCTGAAAAAGGAATTATTTTTTACTTTTAAGAACGTTTTTAAACGGCAGTCGTGTTTTTTAATTTTTTAATTTATTACTAAAAAACCTAACTTAAAAAGAGAGATAAATAAAGGATAATAATAATAAATCAAAATATATGATTTTTAAGTTCTTTAATTGAACAGATACTGAGAGCAGTTATCAAATAGAAAAAAACTCTCAAGCGTTCTTCCCCTGCACACGTCATGCAAAAAAAACTTCATAAAATGCTGATAAGTATATACGTATAAACATGAAATGAAATATAAAACTTAGCGGGCATTAATGCTGTGTTTACACTTGACTTCTGTTTCAAAGACGCTATTGTTTGCTCTGAGATTATACTTTCGTCTTTAGATTAGTAAAATAAAGTGAAAGACAGCGTAATATAATATATTGCACATTTATATGTTCCACAAACATAACAGTTACCTAAAAAATACGGTTACATATAAAATAAATTTTAATCTCAACGGGTAATTACTTAATTAGGTACGTTCAAACAAGCCATAAATTAATATACAGTCTTAGTAAAAAGATTTGAGTACTTACCTCTTTGATTTCCGTAGGAATAAGTTTATTTATTTTTTATTTATTTTTATTTAAACTACACATATTTACAAATCATGCCTACTTAATTGTATTCGCCACATAAATATTTGTTTTCTTTAGGGCAGTGGAGTAAAAATCCTCAACCTAATCTTCACAGGGGTGCATAACACTTTTAACATACCTAGGTTATACGAGTGGTCTAAGTAATCTGTGAAAGTATAAATCAGTTGTACAATATTATTTTGTACCTTTGGAATTACATAATTGATCGTCGAGAGATAATTGTGAAGTTGTAATTATTGTCGTTAAATGTAAGGTTTTTGAATAAGCAATTAAATCAATCAATTCGTATTTCCTTAAGGTCCAATTTGTTTATTGCAGGGTATGTTATGTCATATCCATGTACTTATAATGTACGTAGATAGTAGATACGTATTAAAAAACTAACAAGTATTACATAATGTTCAAAGTTTCAAACATAACAATAATGAAAAACTCTATAATTTACTCAAAAGTATTTTTTGCTTATGTTATGTCATACCCATGTAGTGTTGGTACTTAATAGTACTTATAAGATAATTTTCAAACATAATAATAATGAAAATCTCTGTAATTTACTGCATTAAACAAAAAATCTCCCAACAGTATTATTTGCAATTTTTGTTTAATTCCGCGTCTGTAAAATCAATACAATTTTTTGATCAATTTGTCATTAAAATAGATCTAGTCAAACGATACACGAAGGGCATTGAAAATGTATAGGTAGGTACGAGTATATTTACCTACACATACTATATCACTTTGTAATCAGATTCTTATCGAGTTTCGTACTGAACTCCAAAAACAAGCACCCTGCTGGGAGATCAATCCAAACTTAACCCATTTAACGGATCAAAAGACTCCAACTGTATATTTATTACGTCATTTGTTTTAGGCAAATGTCTCCTGCGACTATAAATTAAATCTGCTTTTATTTCGTAACGCTAAATTGATCAAATTAAAACGACTGTAATGCAACTTACTGTTATTCATAATCCACCCAGTAATTCTAGTTTTTAATGCAAAGAAATGTTTGACTAATTACTTTTTAACGGGTAATTTCTACGTGAGTCAAATGGGGAAATTACGTCTATGATTTTTTACTGCTTCTTCATTACTATAGCCGATGTAAAATTTTAATCTAAATCAAATATGGAGAGCAACGAAATCCGCCGTAAACCTGATAATAAACTTCTTCATTTACACAATGATATACGTAATTGGAGCAATGTTATGAATCGACAGCCTCGAGGCAGACTTTATTTGGGTGATTTTAGAATAATAACTAACGTGAGACTCAAACATATGACAATTATTAACAAACCAAGTACATACACCACGGGAGTTTCTCTCTATTAAATCGATGATTGTTCGACATGTTTCGATCCATTAAAAGTATCCTCGACTGGGGCTCTCTCCCGACGTACACTTATTTAAGTTTTGGCCGAGGGTAAATATGGGTATTATATGTACAGTAGGGTTCAAAATTCCATGGACAGTTTATGAATGAATTCATTCATAAATTGTCCATGCAATTCTGAACGCCACTGTACATACATAAGACATAAGAACTTCGGACATGGCATCACATCATCAGCCTATTACATAGGCCTCTTCCTAAGTCCAGCCAGCAGTGAACTATAGTAGGAATATAATAATTTATTCGTATCGACGCATTAAGAGGTAAAATGCCTAGAATCTCTACGCTGAACAAGCAGAGATTGTCGATCTCAGTAATGTGTTCATTATGATGACATCTTTAATCTCCAATAATTAATGGTTAATGACACCTCAAACCCTTCGTCGACTCTTACGACACAAACGTGAAGAGTTGGAGTGGTGACAAACGTATTCTTATACTGCCGTCACCAACTCACCACGCGACTGACCGAGAGATTATCGACTTAAATCGTTCGTTAATATTTTATTTGGGTGATTTAAATTAGTCACATTCCTCAATAACATTCATAACTGTTTCGGGCCGGTTTCAGTTCATTTGGAATGTATTAAAAATTAAGTAATAAGTAAATGCAGTTACTTGTTTTGCAATAATGTGGTATCATCAAGGTGCTACTACTATAAGCAGCCTAATGAAATCGTTTGATATCAGAATATTTTTAAAATTTGATACAGAGCTGTTGAGTAATACGAATACTCTTTTCCCTCTGTTCGTTCATTTCATGCATAAGTATTGCCAAACGCTTCCCCCAACTCTTCCCGTAGACGTCGTAAGAATCGACTAAGTAATTAAACTGACCATAAATTACAATATTGACAATTAAGTAGTATAAGTGGAATTCATTTATTGAAGATTGATGATGGGCAGCAGCATCATGAATGTCGTGGTGTTGATGTGGGCAATAGCCCAGCTTAGTGTTTATGGGCTAGTGCCCATAAAGGCCAAGGTAATCCTCGGCCCTCTATTGTCATAGCCTTAGAGTTCTGGATGCTTAGCAAAGTTGCCACTGTTGCCAGTCGCTAACGATTACTAGCGTATCGTAGCTTTCCCTCTCGTCACTCTTTCATATTAGTGCGACAAAGACTTAGACAAGTTAGCTGCTTTTCGTTTACGATTGACGATTAAGCGTTAGCGATTGGCAACCTGTCTAAGCACCCATGGCCGCTTTAATATATGTAATTGCAACTGTATTACACACTTTAACACTTTCTATGCGGAAGGAGTCGATGGGGGTTCTCATAAGACATAAGAAGTATGGTTAATTACTGCTAGTTGATTGCCACACTAAAAGTGTTAAATTACGTCTGTCAATAAAATCTTTATCATTTTACGTAAGTGGTATTCTGATATTTTTTATCTACGTCTAAGGTTGGGTTTTCTGTTGTTTGCTAGCTATGTTCTAATTCTACCAATCTTATTCCTCGTTTATTGTCGAAGATATGGGAAATCCTACGCGATACGTAGGATGTGACGTAGCTGAGTGATTCTTCAATGACGTTTAAGCTAACCCATTGAGAAATTAACAATTGAAATCTAAACAACGTCTGTCACACAGAATTAGATTTGGATAGAAGAAACAAGTTCATTCATTTGTATGGCGGCCGAGCGTGTCAGATTTTGTACTGAAGTTGTTACTTGCCTATGATTTTAAATATGTCTCAGGCCCTTGAGTATTCATATTTTTTTTGTGTTGTTGCAATTAATATACTTAAGGAGGCATTATTAATGTTTTTGTTCACTTCAACTTACAAAATTTGACGCCCGAAAGCCGCAAGCTGCGATTAAAGACGGACAACTCAGTGGATTTCACTGAGTTCCTTTGACACGCTAAGTAGATACGTTTGCTTGATCTATGGTATATATGACATCTGTGGTCTGTCATGGAAACCATTTCACCGTTAGTTGAACGGAATTAGAAAAGGATCTTTTTGGCGAGGAAACTATGAGCTGAACACACAAAACCGCAGGTCGACCGTAAACATCGAAACACCGAGAGAGAGCGAGATGCTTGAAATTGTGAATGATCATGCTGCGGTTGTAAAGGCTAGCTTTTGTGAACCTTACTTATACTAGTTGCCCATTGGCGCGAGCAAAATGCATAGAAGGTAACTGCGGGCACATCGGCGTTATTGAAACAGCTAAAATTATAGTAAAGATATGATAACTCTGCCTCATTCATAAATGTCAAACATCTACAATATCAGCAACACACATGTACACTTTCGTGGTATAATATTAAATGCTGAATTTGTCTGTTTTGTCTTGTCTTGCTTGTTGTTATATTTGCCACGAATAAATTATTTGTACTCGTATTTGTATCATTCTAACAAATAACCACCATTGTGAAAGCCAATCCTTTTTTCCATAGGCTTGCCTAGGTACAGATCAATTACCGGGAGCTTTTTTTTTAATCAGACTTAGGCTTTATTCTAAAGTTCGAACAGCTGTTGGTTGCCGGAGCCGTAGACTGGGCTACGAAAACATAGAACTGAATTTGTAGGGGTGTTATTAAAAATAACTTTTTTTGTTGTTTGCGGTAAGTTCACTAATAATAGTAACAAAAGTTAAAAAATATCATTTATAAAATGCTTGTTAGGTTGTAAACACAGCATACCAGTACATAACGCTATACACTTATTGCATGACGCTCAATCGTACCAGCTAGTATGTAAGTACCTACGAGCAAAATGCACAGCAAGTAAAGTTATGCAGAGGCTACCCATAACTCCCGCTGACAACCCAACGCAAAGATACAGATATCCCTTACTCATTTAAGTAAACAATTTGCGAACCAATCGCCCCAATTTCCGTACATTAAACGCGCCGACAAAAATGTAGAACAATGGAATGTAGACTAAGGTTGTAAACATACTGAATGGGGATTACAATGGAACAAACTAGCATTATAGCACCTTAACTGCCACTGTGGGTCTTTGCCTTTACCGACTCATAGGTACCTGGATTTGATAAGGAACAAAGGAATGACCTGTTCAGCCTAATCCTAATATACCTATTGATAAGTTGAACTGGTAACCTTTCTTTGAATATTGAGGTTTTACTACGCGGAATTCTTTGTTGTAAGGGTTCATTTTAGGGTCAAATGTGACCTTTTTTTATCTCACGTGAGAGATAATAGTACATGTTAACTTTAAGCAAAATTATCATATCGCATATCTACTAAGAGATCGTACTAGGTATGAGAAATTGCTTGTTCTTATCTTTACCAAGTATTGACCGCATGAGTTGATATCACAGGTAAAAACATAAATTACTTACCACGTTTCATGTATATCCATACTATCCATACACCACAGGCAAAAAAATATCATGTTCTAGTTTCCTAAATAAATCGAATGTTTTCAATCTACTACTTACCATTTTTGATTTTTTTTACTACCTGATGTATTATCAAACCGCGATTAGAATGGGATTTGAAAGTACTGTTGACACAAGTGTAAGTATAAGTAAATCTAGGATATATTCATGGTTATATTCATTTATTCATAGTTTAAGTTTTGGTTTAAGTGCAAAGACTTACAGACAATATATTAATTAATCACTCACTACATCTATAAATAACTCTTTTCTTGGTAAATTTTGTGTCATTTGTTGTGTCAACAGTACTTTCAAATCCCTTTCTGATTCCGGTTTGATAATACCTAGTTCTTTGGTGGACCGCCATCTTAATTTTCGATCATCAATTGCAGGAATCGAATGTGTAATAGTAACTTTATAGATACATTATTAATTAAATCTGCACACTGTCATTCCAAAATTTATAATATCAGCTCAAAAGATTATAAATAAAACTCGCTTATTAGCTAATGACATTATGGGAAGTACCTAACTGGGAAAACTAAATAATTCCAATATTCAATTAGATATACGTGTATATCGATAATAGATGATATATAAATATATGACGAGTATGTGCTTCCGGGAAATCTAATATAATTGCAGAATGCGTATTTAGACCTTTTACTGCCTAAGTACTTCAAAGCAACCGACAATCTTGATATTACACTACAATGACATATAGCTAGGTATGTATGTATGTAATTATGCTTCTAGAATATCTACATACTCGTATTCATGCGTACTACTAAAATCGATAACATCATTTAATTAATTCAAAGTGATCTAATAGAAAGTAAGTTTACTACAAAGAAAAGAATACCTATGTCTCGATCATTTAGGTACCTAATAAAATGCATAGACAATATAATGCAATAATATTTAATATAGCGGAATGAAGGATTGTTAGGTAGTTTTTCTGTTTTAGTTGATTTCATCGGTTATAATATTAATATGTGTATTTTAATGTATGTATGTAGTTAGTTCGTGTATATATTTGTGTAGGTATACATATATGTAGGTATAGATATGATATATATGTTTTTAACCGACTTCAAAAAGGAGGAGGTTTACAATTCGTCGAAATCTTTTTTTTTTTTTATGTATGTTCCCCGATTACTCGAAGACGCGTGGACCGATTTGAAATATTCTTTTTTTGTTTGAAAGGGTATACCTTCTAGTTGGTCCCATTGTCACCGAATTCAGATCTGATGATGGGATCCTGGAGAAATCGAGGGAACTCTTCAAATGTTGTAGGCACACATGACATTTTTCATTTATTTTCGAAGACTAATCAAGTATTTGCATCTAGTCATGAACATCTTAAGTTGGTGATCTGATGATGGAAGGTACAACTCTTTAGCAATTAGGAGTTGGGGGATAATTCTTTAAGTATAACATATTTCGTGTATTTTGGAAGCTATTTGAGTATTTGCCTTTAGGTGGTCATCCTTTCATGTTGGTGAGCTGATGATGTAAGGTACAACTCCTTGGAGATTAGGAGTTGGGGGATAATTCTTTAAATATAACATATTTCATATATTTTGGAGGCTATTCGAGTATTTGCCTTTAGGTGGTCATAGTCTCATGTTGGTGAGCTGATGATGAAAGGAATAACTCCTTAACGATTAGGGGTTGGAGGATCATTCTTTGTATATAACAAATGTCATACATTTTCGAGATCTATTCAAGTGTTTGCTTAGTAGTTATGACATGTCGGTTAGCGGTTAGTGATTCTTTAAATAATATTGGCATGCTAAGTCTGTTGAAATTGTTTTTGTATTCATATTCCTTTTGAAATTGTTTTTGTCAAAGTCAAAGTCAAAATATTCTTTATTCAATTAAGCCCAGCAACGAGCGCTTTTGAATCGTTAAACTAAATAGCGAATGAGAGAAAAAAAACTACCTCCGGTTCTAACCCTACACCACTGCCTGAGAAGAATCCGGCAAGAAACTCAGCGGGACTTTCTTTTTTCAAATAAAAGTTTTATAACATCTTACGGCTAACATGCATTAATTAAAAACGAAACATAAATTTGATTGAATATAAATACTGATATAGTACATTAACTAGAGATGAAGTCTCTAATAGTCAGAACAATTATATAAATTTAATGAATTTTGAGAAATGTATAGATGTAAAGATATATGTAAAAGGGCATACAATTGTTTTTAGTTAAACGTTAAAATTAGCATTATTATACTGCTAGAGATGTAAAGGTCTCTAGTTGTCAGAGTAAAAAGAAAACAAACGGATACATTTCACTAAATGTTTCAGAGATGTATAAGGTCTCCATGCGTCATAATATTAAATAATCATAAATAAACAAACATGTAGCGAATTCAATTTCTCATATCAAGAACAGCAGGAAAATTGTTTGAATTTAAGCCATGAGTGAGCTTGATTAGACCGGTCTCCGCAAACAGCACCCGTTCACGAGTATGACGCGTATCTCAGCCATCGCCTCCCTCAACCTTCTTTCGGGAAAGTGGCGACCCGATCAACGACGCCACCGTAAGCAGAGACCTTAAAGTGAGCATGACTGTGCAAGCTATCAGGCAGACAATATAATTTAAATACTATGAATGCTGACCATATTTAGTTTCATGAGAATTTATATTCGTACTTGCCCGTTACATATATGACAACTATCACAAGAAAAAAAAAATGACTGTACAAGCTATCAGGCAGACAATATAATTTAAATACTATGAATGCTGACCATATTTAGTTTCATGAGAATTTATATTCGTACTTGCCCATTACATATATGACAACTATCACAAGAAAAAAAAAATAGAAATAGACATAACTAGTACAGAAAATCTGAATATAAAATTAAAATTACTTAGGTGTAAAGGACTCTAAGTGTCGACATAATGTACATTAAAATAGGACAAATTAAAATAAAAAGATAATCTCGGAGATGTATAAAGTCTCCAAGTGTCAAGACTACATATTAGTAATACGGAAAATAAAAAAAACAAAACTGTAAGATAATGACTATCTTACGTCAGATCTATAATTAATGGTAATAATATGAAACACTAGTATGATAGTAAACATTCACTTATGTATATGATTTAACGAACACGTTACGGTACTGGCTTAAAAGCATCCTTATCATTTATGAAGTCGTTAACGGTATAATACGCCTTACTTATCAAGTAGCGCTTAACCTGAGACTTGAATTTATGCTGTGGCAAATTTGTTAACTCACTAGGAATTTTGTTATAAAAACGTGTACAGTTCCCAACGAAAGACGCACTAACCTTACGGAGACGGTGGGCCGACACAGCCAGCTTATGTTTATTCCTAGTGTTAAAGTTGTGAACATCACTATTCTTCTTGAATTCATGAATGTTTTTACGAACATACATAATATTGTCCAGGATGTATTGGGAGGCTACAGTAAGTATGTGTGCCTCTTTAAATTTCTCCCTAAGGGAGACCCGAGCACCTAGTTCATAAATGGAGCGCACAGCTCGCTTTTGTAGCACAAAGATGGTCTGAATATCTGCCGCTTTCCCCCACAACAAAATCCCGTATGACATGACACTGTGGAAGTAGCTGAAGTATACCAGCCTAGCCGTCTCGACGTTCGTCAGGTGCCTGATTCGCCTCACTGCATATGCGGCAGAGCTGAGTTTGCCGGCCAATGCTGTCACCTGTGCATGCCATTGTAGTTTAGAGTCTAACGTCACACCCAAAAAAACTGTCTGATCTTCAAATTCCAGTAATTCACCATTTACTTTGATCATACTGTTGCTTACCTGCTTAACATTGGGTAAGGTAAATTTAATGCACTTAGTTTTCTTGGCGTTCAAAAGTAAGTTATTTACTGTAAACCAGTTTACAACAGTAGATAGCGCTTCATTAATGGTATCAAAGCTCTTTTCTTTTCTATCCACTTTAAATATGAGTGATGTGTCATCAGCAAATAATACAATGTCACGTTTCTCTCGCACAAGGTTAGGAAGATCATTAATATATACCAAAAACAAAAAAGGGCCCAAAATTGATCCCTGAGGTACTCCAAGAGCCACAGGCGACCCGCATGATTGAGTTCCATTAATAACCACTCGCTGTGTCCTATCCGAAAGATAAGAAGATATAAGCTCAAGGGCAACATTTTTAACCCCATAATAGCTTAATTTCCTTTTTAAAGTTTCATGGTCAACACAATCAAAGGCTTTCGAAAGATCACAGAATATTCCAACAGCATCTTGAGCTTTATCCCAGGCGTCAAAGATGTGTTTAAGGAGGACAGCGCCGGCTTCAGTGGTAGATCGGCCACTAGTAAATCCAAACTGATTACTATTGAGCAATTTGTTACGATTAAAGTGGGAAACTAGTTGATTTAGAATGAGTTTTTCAAAAACTTTACTTAGCGCTGGTAATATTGAAATTGGTCTGAAGTTTGAAGGGTCTGTTTTAGTTCCTGATTTAAACAAAGGTATAATTTTGCTGTGTTTCATTAAATCAGGAAAGACTCCAGTATCTATACAACTGTTGAAAATATCAGCTAAATAAGGTGCAATTGATTCAATAATGGAATGTAGTACTTTGACCGAAAGGCCCCAGAGATCTTCAGTTTTCTTAACGTTTAGTGATTTGAACGTTTTTATTACCAAGTTTGGGGTAACATAATCAAATTTGAATACATTAGTACATTCCACTGCATTTGACTCCAAAAGTGATTTAGCTATATCTGGCGATGAATTTAATGATTTGGTGGTTTCTACGGGTATATTAGAAAAAACCCTCTCAAATTCATCCGCCACTTCAAGGTCGGAACATATTAAATCATTATTAATTTTTAAGCTGTAGTGTGGATCTTTGATCTGACGTTTTTGTATTCATATAAGTTCGCCAGTTCAGGTTTTACGGCCTACTACAGTGCAGTACATTCTAATTATAAGTATTTAGAGCATACTGAATAACGATTTTATATTTACACTACTAAAAAGCAAAAAATAAAATATTTTAAAAATAAAAATAAAACCGCCTTCAAAAATTCGCTCGAACTAAAAAGTTAAAAATAATTTTGGTTCCTACTACTTAGGATTTCCTACCCAAACCTTTAAACCTTTTACCCTATTCATTGAAATAAAACATTATGGCTAGGTACCCTACAGATTTCTTAGAAGTCGGTGCCAAGCCAAATATGTTCACTTCGCGAGTACTTATATGTATAGGTATTTGATAGAGCTTTGTAACTTACTGTCACTCCGGTTATGCTTTCATGAAAATGACTGAGGCAGACCATTCTGTTGATAAAAGCGTAATCGGAGTGACAGTAAGTTACAAAGCTCTATCTAATATATATGTACCTATGAACGTATTCGGCTTGGCACCGACTTCTAAGAAATCTGTAGGGTACCTAGCCATAATGTTTTATTTCAATGAATAGGGTAAAAGGTTTAAAGGTTTGGGTAGGAAATCCTAAGTAGTAGGAACCAAAATTATTTTTAACTTTTTAGTTCGAGCGAATTTTTGAAGGCGGTTTTATTTTTATTTTTAAAATATTTTTGTTCATATTATTTAACTGGATAGATGTAGCACCGCCCACAATCTCTCTGCTTTGCCTTAAGATTGACTGGTAGAGAATGCCTCATGGCATTAAGTTCTCCTTTCGTACGTTAAGTTTTACTTTTGTGCAATAAAGTTTAAATAAATAAATAATAAATATAATCATCATCATCATGATTTCAGACATAAAAGTCCTGAATATAGGCCTCCCCTTTGTACTGATAAGCTATTCTCTTATTCACACATTCGACGCTGCGTTCGTCAACGAGCTCGACGTCGAGACAGCCTTGTCTAAAATCCTAGCTGTTTTATTTGACATTAGGAATCGAGGCTGTGAGCGAGGTTGTGGGCGAGTTCGTCGCAGTTTTTCGTTAGAGAATACGAAGTTCGTACATTAAACGTCAAACTCTCGACGCAATGTAGTTCCAGCTCACGCCGCATTCGTCACCGAGCACTATATAGATATAGTGTTGTTTAAAGTACATTAGTGAATACCGTTTTTAGGCTCGACGCTGCCGCAGCGCTGACACAGCGCTGACAGCAAGGCGGTTTCCTTAGTGAATAACACTGCTGACACCGGTTGGACGTGACGTGCATCCAGCGTCTCCCTGCGATCTTCATAATGTCGTATTAAGTCCATCTTGTCGGTGGACGTACTACACAAACCGTGGTCTCGACTCTTTTCGACCCCATCGACCAACTGCTCTGCGAACATAATTATAATTATGTAAAATATGTTTAATGAATAATTACTGTTTTGGGCGCAAGAAAGTCCTTTACCGTAAACCAACCTATTAAGCCGTGTGGTGACGGCAGTAAGAATACATTAGTCACCACCCCAACTCCTCCTGCGGGTGTTGTAAGAGTCGACTAAGGGATTGAAGTGTTACTTACCATTATTTAATAAAAGATTGTTGATGGGCAGCAGCGTCATCATAGTGGACACATTACTGCGATCGCCAATCCGCTTGCCCAGCGTGGCGATTATGGGCATTTACCTCCTAATGCGTCTATAGGTAGGTACGCATAGTTAATAGGAGAGGCCTACGTCCAGCAGTGGACTATCATAGGCTCATGATTATGATGATGATGATGATGATGAACCTATTCACCAGCAGCAGCACCAGAAATGGATATGGACTCAATATTTGACGTAAATACATATTATATTGGTTCTTATTTTTGAATTTTATTTCATAACAGTCATTTTTCAGTGGTACCTCTCGCTCTTCAATCATTTAAATTTCTCATTGCTAAAATCGAGGATGGTGACTCCTTCTGATTCCATCAAAAAGTTGTCTTGTCTCCATCGGTTACGCTCCGTTGCTTGGCGAAGTGCAGCACTGACTAGTAAGTCCAGGCCTGCTACCGCGAACACCGAAATTCGTACATTTCGGGAATTTTTCTCTGTCACTCTAATGACGCTTTCGTTTGTGTGACAGAGACAAATCCCCGATAGCAGCCCAGTTCCTTAAAAATCTGACCTGACCACCTTTTAGGACTTCTGCCTCTAGGTCCACTAAACTGTAGGTGTACATACTCTTAGGAATATGCTTGGAGCTTCCATCACTGGTGTCTCAGCTAAGAGTACCCAACCTGATCCCATCCTAGTCATCCTACTTAAATCAAAATAAAAAAAACCGGCCAAGTGCGAGTCGGACTCGCGCGCAAAGGGTTCCGTACCATTATCAATTTATTATTAAAAATATACAGTTAAATCAACCTACCTCAAAAACTATAGGAGATAATTGAATCAAACCAAAAATCGTTGATAGAGTTTATTAATGTGCATAACATATATTTTTTTTAGAATTTTATATCGCGTAGTTTAAAAAATAGAGGGGGGGGGACACATTTTTCATATTTGAGAGCTGATATCTCGAAAACGATTTGCTTAAATAAAAATGAGATTTATAAACCTTCATATCATTTTCAAAGACCTTTCTATTAATACCCCACACGCTTATATACAACTAAATTTTTTTTTCTATCCCTCAGTTACATGTATGGAGGGCCCCCACCCCAATGGTTTTTTTTTACAATTTAGTATCATAATCCTATAGCGGTTCACACAACACATATTCTTACCAAATTTCGTTACTGTAGCATTTATAGTTTCCGAGTAAATCGGCTGTGACAGACGGACAGACGGACAGACGGACATGACGAATCTATAAGGGTTCCGTTTTTGCCATTTTGGCTACGGAACCCTAACAAGGAGGTTTTGTAATAGGCGGTGTCCAATATATTGTTTACATAACGACGCGTGAGAACATAACCATACGGGTCAAATTCAACACTTGAAATACATCTACAGTGATTTACTGTTATATTTCTGCTACCAAAACACTCGAAAAATAAAGAACAATATGTCTTAGTCAAAGATAGTGATTGTTTTACTTAACACGTTGGCTGAGCATGCATCATATCTGAGTGGAAATAATATAACAAGTTACAAAAGTTGACTAAAATGCAGGACTGGATCGTTCCTTGCCTTGCCCAACGTCAAAATAAATACTTAGGTATCTATAAAAAGGTGGAATGCAGAATACGGGGGTTTAGACCTTGGGGACCTTTTCAGCAATCATGACAAAGAATCTCTCGCCATGCCTATGGAAAATGTTCTCCCGGCAGCCTCTCGTCACCGTTCTCAAAATGATGGTACAAACACCGTCCCGCCATCGTAGGATGCGACACGGCTCCAGAGAGCCTACCGCGAACTACGAACGAAGTGTTGCATCTGTCTCGCACTTGTAAATTCGAACGTAAGTATGACAGGGAGGCAACACGTTGATCGTGGTTCGACTTCAGTTCCCGTGACGGAAACGCGGGAGCAACCATACATACTCCCATTCCCATAGCATGGAGTATCGTTTGTTCATTATATTCGAGTGCATTGCTACTCTGGCCCACTACCGCGAAAATCGTAATTTCGAGGATTTTTCTCTATTACTCAAATGACGGCGTCATTAGAGTGAGAGGGACATATCCTCGAAATTCACGAATTTGTTTTTCTCGGTCGGCCGCTGGGTTTTTGGCTAAATGATATTTCGTCGGAGATAGTTCAATATCGCGTAACTACCCCTCGCCAATAGTACATACTACACAACAACTATTAGCCAAAACTGCGTAACTTGCGCTAGTGACTGAATAGGTACTGCATTTTTGTTTTTTTTATGTGCCGTAGTACAACTAAGTGGGCTGAGAGCTCCCACCTGATGGAAAGCGGGAACTGAGGCCCATGTCAAAGTCAAAGTCAAATAATTCTTTATTCAAATTGGAATAGCAACAAACTCTTTTGAATCGTCTAGATATGAAAACTACTTCCGGTTCGAACCCTACACCGCTGACCCAAGAAGAACCGGTAAGAAACTTGGCGGGAATAATTTTTTCAAACAATGATGGTACATCTTACAACTAACATGCATTAAAAAAAAAACATAAAATTGATTTTAAACAAATTGAAATATAATAATAATAACAAGAGATGTAAAGTCTCTAAAAGTCACAACATTTATAAGATTATAAGTAATAATTTATAGAGATGTAAGGTTTCTCTCCGAATAGGTATATAATAATAACATTATACAGGGTGTTTTTTTTTCGACCGTTCAAATTCTACGTAGTGAATGTGTAGGTCATACTTACTCACCAACTTTTACTATGGGGACAAAGTCGAAATCGCGAAAAAAAAATCAGCTGTTTCATACAAATTGGCGGCATTACGCCGGCCGAAATGTATGAAACAGCTGATTTTTTTTTCGCGATTTCGACTTTGTCCCCATAGTAAAAGTTGGTCAGTATGACCTACATATTCACTACGTAGAATTTGAACGGTCGAAAAAAAAACACCCTGTATAATGCACGTTTGGAGATGTACAAGGTCTCCAAGCGTAAATTATCGTAATTGAATGTCATGACTTTAACAAACTAATAATTAAATCCTAAATTACTCCCACGGTGTTTTATCATTCATGTAGTCTTGTGTACTATAATAAGCTTTAGATATAAGTTTACGCTTTACAAAATTCTTAAATTTGTTGACTGAAAATTCAGTAACATTTACTGGAAGTTTATTATAAAATCTTACACAATTACCCATGAATGATTTCCTAATTTTATGGAGCCGAGTGGCGGGTACTGCGAGCTTATGCTTGTTTCTAGTATTAATATTATGTATGTCACAATTTTTCCTAAAATTGATAATATTTTTATGTACATACATAATATTCTCATAGATGTATTGAGAATACAATGTCATTATATTAATAACCTTAAACTTATCTCTAAGTGAGTCTCTAGGGCTCATTTTATATATCGCTCGAATAGCCCTCTTCTGCAGAACAAAAATAGTGTTAGTCTCTGAATTGGCAGCACTGCCCCATAATAAAATGCCATACGACATAATGCTATGAAAATAACTAAAATATACTAACCGAGCTGTATCGACGTCAGTTAATTGACGGATCTTGCTCACTGCAAAAGCTGCAGAACTCAGTTTATTCGAGAGATTAGATATGTGAGGACCCCACTGAAGCTTAGAGTCTAGTGTTATACCAAGAAAGACTGTACTTTCAACTATTTCCAATTCCTCACCTTTCACAAATATACTAGCCTGTTGATGTTTTACGTTACTTGTAACAAATTTAATACATTTAGTTTTTTTCTCATTCAACATTAAGTTATTCATATTAAACCAGTTTACTACTTTCGAAATAGCATTGTTTACATCATTCCAAGCTTGTTGCTGTCGTTTGACTTTAAAAATAAGTGAGGTGTCGTCAGCAAACAATACTATGTCATGGTGGGTCTCTATGAGATGTGGCAAGTCATTTATGTAGATAAGGAAAAGGAAAGGCCCCAATATAGATCCCTGTGGTACACCCGTGGAGACCAATGACCCCGGCGATCGCTGTCCATTCACATCAACCCTTTGTATTCTACCGCGTAAATAAGATTCCAGTAAATTTAACGCTGATCTTTTAACTCCATAATGGTCTAGCTTCCTGATCAATGTTTTATGACAAACGCAGTCGAACGCATGGACATAGTGACGAAAAAATTGCCCTGTCAACCCTGAGGACTTAGATGGATTAATTGCCTCTATGCCAGTAATTACACCGGCTATCTTACCCCCAAACCGCAACACAAAAATCTGCTTTGCAGGTATTTGAACTAATATAATATATATATAACGATTTTAAAATTGTTGACGGAATACCTTAATTTGGCTGTTATTATTAAAATCCAATGCTAAATGTACGCGGATTTGCCCTATGAGTGTTGTGTCGATACGCAGTATTTACGATTGTTTCGCTGTATTGCACTATCTCGACGATTTATATCATTAGAATCATACGCACCTACCTAATGAAAAAGTAATATGTTCTAACTTTTAAATATATCACGCCCTGCTGTAAACAATAGGTACCTACTTTACCCATATTTACTGAGTATTGATAATGTATCATTATCACACTACCAAAATGATTCACACGATAAACAATACGCACACATGCATATGAGCATTCATTATCAAAACATTATCCTTTGTATATAAAGGTGCACAATACTCAGGTAGTCAAAGATATGATTTCAAAGTATTTGATAACAGATCAAAGTGTGCCGACAATGATAAGGGAGATCTAAAGGACCGACGCATTACAGTAGCTGCCATGAAACTAGCGATAATGTTTGCGAAATGGTTTGATGTTACCGATTTTTGATAGCGACATATGTGCTTATTAATGTAGATAGATGTGTAATCGAAAATACTTAAATATACAGTGAGCAGTCGAGATAAACACGAAATTTCCTAACGAAGGGTGCAAGGTCATCCAAAGGGAAATGTCTTTTTGCTAAAGCTGCATTTAGACCAAACGAGCATTCGCTCATTCTATCCCCAACTCTACGAAATTCATTCGTTACACAAAACGTGATTCGTCGAAATTCGTTGATTTCGTAGAGTGGGGAATAGAATGAGCGAAATACTTGTTTGGTCTAGATGCACCTTAAGACTGTAGCAAACAACCATACGGCCCATGACGGTAAGAGCATCCGTTTCAAAGGCAGAGATGACCAAAATTGTAAATTACATTTACCGATTACACTTGTAGGTGATTGTGTAGCTTCCTTGTAATCTAGATTACTTTTGTGTTATTTTTACATACTGACTTACACATACTTTTAATTTCATAAATAGCACTGTGTATTGTACATCTATTATTTTATTGTAGAAATGTAGATTGTAACCATACATTATAACCTCGTATCCAATTTAATTTTTGAGAAATATTGAATTTCTTAAATTTCGGGGATTTGTCTCTGTCATTCCAACGAAGTCATCAGAGTGACAGAAAAATCCCCGAAATTTACGAACTTCGGTGTATCATCAATTACAAATGTTATACAGCTTAAAGTTAAATAATTTAATTGTTCGGTACCTAGGTACTACTTAAATTAAGTTTAATTTTTGTAATGTTAATGTGATACGGGAAATAAAAATATACGTATGCTAATCAGCAAATAGCAAACAAACATACTCTACAATCTATATCCATAGCCTCCACGGGTATTAACACATTAAAGACCACAATAAAAATAACAGCCCTGACAAGTCTATTGTGACAGTGTTATCAGATCGTCTATCAACCGTAATCATAGCAAGTCATAAGATACAAGCGTCAATACATACCTAACTTATAACGTACAAACTAAAAAAATATGTTATGCCGTGATCGCCAGACTGAAACAGGCTGTGAATTGTCGCTGGTCATTCATTTATTAAGGCCCTGTTCACACTAGCGAT
Organism: Thaumatotibia leucotreta; assembly: GCA_025490895.1. Taxonomy (NCBI): domain Eukaryota; kingdom Metazoa; phylum Arthropoda; class Insecta; order Lepidoptera; family Tortricidae; genus Thaumatotibia; species Thaumatotibia leucotreta. The sequence continues at coordinate 62,660 of JALPQI010005438.1, forward strand.
TCATTTGGGCGATTTCTATACAAAAATTGTACGCGGCGAAATCGCGGCGATTTCGCCTCCATACAAAACTCGCTCGCAAATCGCAAGTGTGCACGGAGCCTTAAGATCGATGACAGACAGCAGCGTTATCATAATGGACACATTACTGCGATCGCCCACCGGCTTGCCCAGCGTGCTGATTATGGGTACCTAGTACCTACCCATTATTACCTAATGCGTCCATACGCATAAGTAGGTAACAGGAGAGGCGTACGTTTAGTAATAGACAGACAAATGGCTGTGGTCAGCTTTTAGTTAGGCTTTAGATACCTATTCTTTGCCATTAATAATAAGATAAATCTAACAGTGGCCTTCTCTTTGCTGATAATGATGATAACGATGTTGAGCAGTAAGTAAAGTACCTAGTTTAAAAATATTAAACAAAACAAGAAGTTTCTAGTAACTTAGACCAAATTATGACAGCGGCTAATGCGTTGGTGTTGTCGTAATGTAACGCAACGGTACCGCCGCATAATCAGCCAGTTATAGTAGAAGTGCTTTCGCGATATAATAAGTGCCAATAAAGATTTCACCGACGCATGTTGATTTACATTATTGGCATGAGGGTTTATAGTTAAATTAGTTAACATGTACACGTTTTATGAAAATGATTTTGTCAGAGATATCCGACTTCGGTGGGGTATCGACACAAAATTTGTATGGGACTGATTGCGAGCAAACGGTTGCCTTAGGTACAATGAAAAATTTGCTTGATGACATGAAAAGGTACGCACACATACGTACAGAGAGCTACCGTGAACTATTTCTTCAATTATCTGTGCCACTTTAGTTGCGTATGCGATTGAAAGAGAGACAAGCTTTTATTTTTGCCCTGTTGCTTACTACGGGCGAGAACCAACGAACGAATCTGTAACTACGTATAATGTTCTGGTATAATCTGTAACCTATGTACGGCATAATAGTAGATACGTTTTATGTAAAGACTGTATGGTTACCATCAGAGAAAGTAAGACTTGAAAACACATTAAGCTTAGTTACATTCTTGACATTGAGGCAGCCAATGAGGAATCGGTTACGAGAGTCATCAGAAGCGCCACCTCGAAGAGAATTAAAAAAATAATGACATACTTAACTATCAGCAATAATAGATATAAATCATGCAAAACCAGCATCTATGCTGTATACTCGTATACCTACATAAGTAAATTGTCATCATTATCAATTTTAACCTTAAGACATTCGCTGCTGAACATAGGCCTCCCCTGTGGACCTCCACCATACACCGATTGGAATCGACCTTCATCCAGCGTCTCCCGTCCCGTCGATCACCATAAGTTCATTTATTTATTCCTATAAAAACCAGAAATTGGAGTTCGAGGCCAACGAAACTACGACAGATGCGTTATTGTCAAATCTGTCAAAGTCTCTTATGTCATTGTCAAATAAAGTTTTCAGGTTTCCACAACCTTTTTGTTATTCAATTAATTTATTTAAAATAATTCATAATAAAAATATTATACACCTCCGTAATGTTTGTACGCCTTTTTGTTTAATATGGCTGTCACAACTAGGATTTTCTTAAAAACACGTAAATATCTAAAAACTTTTCTTTTCTCACATAAAAATGACAAAATTTTCTTGTAAAGATCTTAAAATGATAAGAGCCAACGTTTCAAAGCCTATTTTAAATAGAAGTTGAATTACCAGTGAACACAAACGACAGCGTGCCATATTTATTAAGACAGTTTACAGGCTTAGTAATTTATCCATATCTGGTTAAATTACTAAGCCCCTACCTTATTACGGCTTAAAATTATGGGAGAGAAATTTGGAAATGTAAAATGAAAGCATTTTTAGGGTTCCGTCGCCAAAAACGGAACCCTTATAGATTCGTCACGTCCGTCTGTCCGTCTGTCACAGCCGATTTACTCGGAAACTATAGATGCTACAGTAACGAAATTTGGTAAGGATATGTGTTGTATGAACCGCTACAGGATTATGATACTAAATTGTAAAAAAAACCATTGGGGTGGGGGTCCTCCATACATGTAACTGAGGGATAGAATTTTTTTTTGAAGTTGTATATAAGCGTGTGGGGTATTAATAGAAAGGTCTTTGAAAATGATATGAAGGTTTATAAATCTTATTTTTATTTAACCCTTCGTATGCCTAGTGCCGTATCCGTCCCAAGCAATTGGACTCTAAATTATAAACTTCAAGGTCATAAATTAAATACCATTTTTTGACAGCGGCATAGGAAAGGTTAAGCAAATCGTTTTCGAGATATCAGCTCTCAAAGTACTTGATTAAATTATCTCCTATAGTTTTTGAGGTAGGTTGATTTAACTGTATTTTTTAAATAATAAACTGATAATGGTACGGAACCCTTCGCGCGCGAGTCCGACTCTCACTTGGCCGGTTTTTTTGTATTTTATTTGTCTTCTTCATCACTTATCCTCCTGAGTGGTAACTT
>JALPQI010005439.1:0-65096 GCA_025490895.1 Thaumatotibia leucotreta
TGGAATTAAGAAATTTATTGATAAAAAAAAACTGTTGGCTTTTTTGAATATTTTCTTTTTTGTAAAAGTATTACTACAAATAAAGCATTTTACTGACAAAAAAATTAGCGTCCTCACTTTGATACAAGTTGGATAAAAATTACCAAATTCTAAATTTTACGTTAAAAACGCATCAAAATAGCATTAATGTACGTAAATAAAAAAAATTAAAACATATCCCAAGGACTTTTGGTAATCTAAAGACTGCCCTAGACCTTAAACCTTCGTAAAAGTAAAAAAAAAGTGCTACTTAATGATGAGGATTTTTCGGAGTAGTCGGTCAAATAAACTTAACCCTCTAATGCATAAGACAGGCAAAAATGCATTTCAAATTTGAACCCTAACAGCAGTCAATAGAGTCCAAAACCAATGAAACCATATTTGGCTTCGTATGCATTAGAGGGTTAAAAAAAACTTCTAAATTTTTAATTAAAAAAAAAATTAAATTTCGTCTGTTTTGTTGTTCTTATCAATAAACAAAGACAAAAAATACCACGACAACTCAATTTGTGTAGTTATTCAAGTAATTTTTTACTACTTTAAAATTTTAAATTTTTTCAAGTTTATTTGACCGACTACTCCGAAAAATCCTCATCATTAAGTATCACTTTTTTTATGCTTTTACGAAGGCTCAAGGTCTAAGGCGGTCTTTAGAATACGAATTTTTTTTTTATTTACGGACATTAATGCTATTTTGATGCGTTTTTAGCGTAAAATTTTGAATTTGGTATTTTTTATCTTACTTGTATCAAAGTGAGGACGCAATTTTTTTTTGTCAGTAAATGCTTTATTTGTAGTAATATTTTTACAAAAAGAAACTAGTTAAAAAACCCAATAGTTTTTTTTTATTAATAAATTTCTTCATTCCAGAATTTCAAAATTCATTACTCGAAAACTACAAAAAATCGGCTACCATATTCTAAAAGGTTCTATATTCTAAAAGGTTTGGACCACCCTGTATATCTTAGGCACAATAATCAAAATCGTTAACATATTTTTGGAATCGACCGTATAGATAAATATATATATTTGTAACTTGAGGTGAAGTGGGTTGGTGTCTGGACATTATCAAAAACAAAAGTATTGGTGATCTGTTTGAAAGCTTTTCTTTATTGTATATAGGTTAGGAAAGGTAAGACTATATTTGGTGATAAATAAACAGGCACGAAACGGCACGCGTGCGGTCCACATTCTTACATAAAACCCTCCACACAAACTATGTCCGTGAACCTTTAAATAAATATAGGTATTCTGTATGTCCTTGCTATTTGGGAAACCCAATAAATTATCGCACAAATCTCTGTACGACCCTTAAAGGTTTACAGCAATTACTAGATGGAATCAAATTTATGATCGTTACAAATCTACCTCGGCGACCCTTGCACCATTTGTTTAGGGCTCTCTGGAAATAGTGATGAAAGGTAGGTTCATAGCCAAACTTGGAGCATATTTTGATGTTGTACTTAAACTATAAGTTTTCTAAGGGAATATGAGTGAAAAGCAGTGTATGTATAATAAAGTTGAACCTTAAATTTAAGTGTCTCTGGAAATTAATAATATCAGCTTTGTGTTGTTAAGCAATAATAGTTTTATGAACGTGACAACTTTTATTGTTAAATGTATGTTATCTGTAATAATAATTTTTACAAGACATGCAATCGGTCAAAAATAATGAAAAGGTCAATCAAAAAGTACCTAAGAAATTGTAATATTGAATAGACCTTGAAAAATATAGAGAAACTATGACTATTATCCATTGGAAGACTCCTTTTTGCGCTTTCTAAAGAATTATAATTAGAAGAGCGAACGAAAGAACAAGCAAACAAGAAGAAAGTTGGAAGACTCTCCCTTGAGCTCGTTCGATACTTTACACCATTCAATTAGAGGTTAACATCAGAATGACCCATGAAACGCACCTCACTGGACTTCAAACTTGAAGAAATATTCCAGTGTAGTAAATCTATTGTAGGCTGGTATGAATATCTCTTAGATATTCTCAGCACAATCCTTAAGCCGCCGGGCTGCCTAAGCGCTCTAATGCTTTTTGAAGCCTAAGTCAACAAAAATAGCAAGTCACCAATGACCACCATCTCAGTCAGGAGACATCGTCTGCCAGACAAATGCTAGCTCACTGCTGGCTGGCATGAGGGAAAGCATTTTTTCAAGGATATCCACATATGACGGTCACTTGCCACCCCAACCAACGGTTTCCCGCGAACTTAATCACTTACGTTCTTTGATTTTGGCGATAGATTATGTTGCTATGTAAAATAGGTGTGATGACATGGTATTTTTGGTATATTATGGTTACACAAAAAAATCCTATGGGTCGAAGTGTATCCATAAGGGCCCCACCAATAAGATAAGATAAGATAAAATGACATGGTAGCCACCACAGTTACATAAAGCAAGTGGTTGAAAGACACAATGTCTGTAATTCTAGGTGCCTTGCGGGGGGGCCCGGGGCCTGAGGCACAAGTGGTCACTGGAGCGCGGCGAAGCTCTAGCCGCCGCCGCCGGGGCCCGAAGTGCTGTGCTGGAGCCGCTAGCCCTGCTGGCGCCCACGGCTCCGCGGGCCTCGGCCGCGCGGTACCGCACGAGCCTCGATGCCCCGGGCACACTCGTGTTGCTCCCTCTTCCACCCGCTTCTCTGGCTCCACCGACCGAAGAGCCTTCAACTCCTGGCTCGTGTCCCTAGGCGTGTCTTTACCCGCACCCCTAGATCGTTGGGCTATCTAGTTTGTGGCCTTACCACGCTCTTTCCACCCCTGAATTCGTCAGCACTTTGACCGTCATCGGTACCTCAGGGTCGAGGTTAACAAGTACTCTCTTACTTTTATAAAAAACAAACGTACACTAGGAGTGCTCCTAGTGTACGTGCCTACATCATGCTCATGATGTAGGCATATTACATATCCTGTGATGTGGGTACCGAGATAGGGATTAAATTAAAATGAAATTTAAATTTGGGTTGCTGGATTGTTTTCGCTTAAGCATGAGGCGTGAGCACGGCTTTATTATAAAATTCGGAAGCTGTAGCTTTAATTTAACGGTTGGAGACAGGATGCCCATTACATACTAGTAAATAGCATAGGACTCTTATACCTAGGACAAACTATCCAGTTAGGTAGGACCAACTTCGAGAAAGAGGTCAATCGTCGAATCCGACTCGGTTGGGCAGCGTTCGGGAAGCTACGACACATATTTTCGTCCAATATTCCGCAGTGTTTGAAGACGAAAGTCTTTAATCAGTGTGTGTTGCCAGTGATGACATACGGTACTGAAACGTGGCCGCTTACAATGGGCCTCATAAGAAGGCTCAAAGTCACCCAAAGGGCAATGGAGAGGGCTATGCTAGGAGTCTCTCTGCGTGATCGGATTAAGAATGAGACCATCCGCAGCAGAACCAAAGTAACCGAAATAGCTCTTCGAATCGCTAAACTGAAGTGGCAGTGGGCGGGGCACATTGCGCGTAGAACCGATGGCCGTTGGGGCGGGAAGGTTCTTGAGTGGCGGCCACGTACTGGAAGACGTAGCGTGGGTAGGCCCCCCACAAGGTGGACCGATGACCTGGTGAAGGTCGCAGGAGTCCGCTGGATGCGGGTGGCGCAGGACCGGTCATTGTGGCAATCTTTGGGGGAGGCCTATGTTCAGCAGTGGACGTCTTTCGGCTGATGTGATGATGATGATGATGATGATGAAATAGCATAGCTGTTTTTGACAACAACTTATTTAGCATTTAAATTGTTATTGTTTTCGCATAAGATATCTCGGCATTTATAGTTTATTTAATGAGCTTAGATGGGAATCACTGGGGATATACTGGGGGAAATAAAGTTTAGTATGAGGTTTTTCATTTAATCATTCGACATACCTACATCTCGTTGTAAGTTTGCAATCCATGTTGGTGAAGGAAAATCTATTTTGTATAATCAAAAATATGTTGACATGGACACCTTTACAGAAGTCCAGACTTGGACTAAACGAGAGATACGATAATGCTTAAAATTTTAAAGCATTCGTTAATATTGGGAATAGAAATAATATGTATTTAAGCGTTAAAATATCACAAAGACTAGTTTCTTCTATACGGTAATCATATTTCTATTTATTTCCAAACTATAGAGAGGATGTTAGCTTAAGAATGTATGATGGTTTTTATTTGCCAAGAGATATAAAGATACTGCTTTGACCAGAACCAGGTAGTTATGAAGAAAACTTTTTTTTACAAATAATCAAAGTTTCCATGGAGTAAAATTTGTAGTTCCATTCTATCAACTTAACTCATCGGGTAGCAGGCTGCCGAATAGACGATTAAAGAAATCAAATTTAAAATATACAATTGAAATTGTACCAAATCAGTAATCACACATAACCAGTCTTAAGTCAATATATCGTGCAAAGAAAAGAAACCACATTTAATTATACTTATATTTTCAATAATTGCAGTTTCTATACATACTACAGAAGTTGCTGTATCAAATATTGACGATAACGTAGCTAAGCTAGCTAATTCAGCTGCACTCAGTTCTGATTGAGTCACGCTGTGGCAGATAGCACGTGCCCTTTTGATCCCTTTGATTTGTGTGCCAACAGGACCGCGGGCCGACGTGACGCGCACACCACGGAAGAGATCCTTCACATCGTCCGATCCGGAAACAGAAATCACAAAGGATAATACGGGCTGATTCCTAAGTCACTAATAACCTCGCACATATCGTATATCGTCCTATTAGTGCAAATACCTGTTGAGTACGCGAATTGTGTTATTCGATGATTAGTTTTATAATCATGATAATAAAATTTATTCTGCCAAAACCTGATTTGTGCACTAAACAGGTATTTGCACTAATAGGACGATATACTCTTAGTATGGGACAAACACCGAAATCGCAAAAAGCACTTTCCCATACAAAATGTCGAGATCACGTAACCATTTTGCATGATTTTTTTTTTTCGCGGCCCGTGCCGTTTTTGCATGTGTCCGTGCCAGAGCTGTTGATCAAAGTGCAGTCGCAGCGAGCTACGTTTTCAGATCCGATCCAACATCCTGTTACGAATCGGACAATGACACGGCGCTCTGTCACTGTGAGTTAATGTGACGTACTGTACACACCTCGTAACACTGAGTTTGTGGCGGTGGCGTAGACAGTGACACGACATGCATAATGTGCCTTATCCTGGCCTAAAATGTGACATTAAATGACTACTCGTTGAACATACATTCCTTATAATGGCTTCTGTAAATATATCTTACAGAATCGCCACTTCTGTTGGGTGAATAGTTTGTTAAACGACCGAAAGTAGGTACGCTAAGAATTATTGTTTCGTGATATGGACAAGATATTCAGAAATATTTTATTACTTTAAGAATAAAATTTGTTCTTAAGAGATAGACGAAATTTCATCTGAAATTAAATATTCTCACGGAGTCTTAGTAATATCAGATTGCAGCATAGCAAACAGAATGAATATAAAAGGCGTTTTCTAAACATTGTATTTTATTAAAAGTGATTTGTTTAAAATTAGTGAAGAAAATATTCTGTCTAGTCTGCTGGATGTAATAAGTAGGGGTTGAACTTCGGTCACTGCGCTCTTAATGCCATACAAATTGATAGAAGGTTCGGCGACATTTTTATTGAAGGTTTCATCTGATAATAGGGGAGCGATAGGGTTGAGTACTTCTGAATTTCATCCCCTGTGTCGTTATGGCTAAAGAATGGAGTACTAACTTGCGTTTTAATTGTTTGATTTGGTATGCGTAGAAGCGTACTTGAACTTTTAAAATGTCGAATTGATTTGCTCAGTTACAATGCCAACCAAAGTAATTTATTGAGTACTGTCAAGGGCATAAATATGTATACACTTTTTTATCTTATGCCGTAAAAATAACGTGCAAAAGTGTAAACATATTTTTGCCCTTGACTGTACAAGTGTACATGAATAGAGCAATATTTATTTCATTAGGCCCAATAGGCCCATGCGGCTGTCCCAAATCAAAACCTAGCAAGGGACATTTTTTTGTCAAAATACGTTTTTTTAATGTATCTGCCCCAAATATTGAGCTGCGTCTAATGCAAAAACACCTGTATTTCTATCTCAATTAGAACCAAAGTTACGAGACCCACCAAACCTAGCAAGGGCATTTCTTACATGCTACCAACATATTCAAAATTCTAGTAAGTAACAGTTTCAAGTCCAAAAACCTGGCAACTGCATGCTTTACTAGGTTTTTGAGTTTGTAAATGGAACACACTAGATTTTTGAATATGGAAATTGTCCCTTACTAGGTTTTTGATTTTAATAATTGCCGAAGGGTCGTACAAGGAATTCAAATATAACAATAAATAAAACCTATCAAGTCAGTAATGAGTGAAGTTTGCGTTCTAATGGTCGCCGCTCCCGCGCTCCCTGCCTGCGGTTTTTGTCACCTCCGCGCGGGTGTCGTAAGAGTCGACTGAGGAATTGAATTGATATTGACCATTTATTTTATCGACGATCGATGACGGGCAGCAGCGTCATCAAAGTGGCCAAAATACTCGTATTAATAATTTTAGCTGAAAGTGTATGTGAACTCAAGGCTTAAGGTTTTAAGTTGGTGACGAGACCAAGATTGTGTTCTAAAAGTGCGCGATTATGGAATTATGCAATTATTTAGGCTTTGTTTACAATTATTTTAGTTTCTACTGACGATTGGTATAGGGCGTTTTGGTTGATAATATCAATACTTGTTGCTATTGTATTGTGTTTGTCATTTTTTTCTATTTCTTTCCACAACTCGACATCAAACGTGCCTATTTTGCGTGGTCTCGACGCTGGTCCAGTACTTTTTGGGGACTTCACATTAGGGTGTTTCATTTTTGAAAATTGTGAAATTTTCTCTGACTTTGCTCACGCCCTAAGTTTCTCTGATATAAAAATGATATATTTAAAATTTTATTGAGATTGGATAACGTTTAGAGGTTGCACACTTTTGAAAGTGGAGCCAAAGCTCCATACATTACGCAAAAAAAAAATTCTTTGTTATAAATTCATAAAAAATAATGAACCAACACTAAAATTACTTGACTACACTAACCTTAATATGGTATTATTTATAAAGTAACCTAGATCCCGGTTTTTTACTTAATTTTAGGCCATAATTGGATGTTTACATATAGTACACTAGTCTATTATAGTTATGAAACTAGTAAAACACTGAGAATTAGGTTTTCATAAAAGTGCCCTATAAATATTTTTTAGAATTTATACCTACTTCCAAAGAATAAGTTCTCATTTTTAATATATGACATTAAATTCGACTTTTCCATTATTTTTTAGTGTATGGTTCATTATATTTGATTAATTTATAACAAAGTAATTTTTTTCGAAATGTATGGGGCTTTGGCTTTACTTTCAAAAGTGTGCAACCTTTAAACGTTGTCCAATCTCAATAAAATTTTATATATATCATTTTTATATCAGAGAAACTTAGGGCGTGAGCAAAGTCAGGGAAAATATCACAATTTTTTTTTGCCCATACAAAAGTGAAACACCCTACTTCACATACAAACCGGAATTTCTTCGCAGGTGTCTGCAGGTTTCCTTACGATGTTTTCCTTCACCGTAAAGACTTGTGAATATCAAATGATATTTCGTACAACAGTTTTTGAAAAACTTATTGCTGATTGAATATTTATTGCCGTTTTTTTATTTTCGCTGGTAAGCCGATAGTCGCGTGTGTAGTACTGTTTATACACGTGATATTCGAATGGTACCTATGCACAATTATTGCACATGCATACAGTCGTAGCAGAAGATAGTATTATCTTCAAAATTTTCTCCTATCAAGATCGAAAGAGCTCGCGATTCTGAGTGGAAATCATATTAAAAGTTACAAAAACAAAAAACAAGTACGAGACAACTTTAAAAAAAATTACTCGTTATGGCAATGACCCTACTGGGGGAAGCCTATGTCCAGCAGTGGACATTTATCGGCTTAGAATGATGTTTTTGGGAAGTTTCAATGTGTAGTAAATTGTTAGCAAGTATTTTGCAGCGAAGCTCGGCGGGAAAGGACTGTAGTCAGTCATTTCAGAATTATTTAAATCCCCTAGATTGCAATTAGATTTCCCTAGATTGCTTTGCGGTCATGTCATAATTCGTCTTATTTGAAATTACCATAAAACACACCGTTATTTTTATCATAATAAAGATTTATTCCGAAATTACCCGAGCAGAATTTCTGTAGTTTGAAATTACCCCAATGCACTATACTACAATTTTACCTTACCTTATTAAAATGGTAATCCTAATCCGGATTTCAAAGTAAGCATTTGCTTGATTTTATAATTGCCATTTAAGAGTTTACTGCTTACAAGCAGTAAAATTTACCATTTTTGTACCACTTGCTAGGTTTCAGTTTTGTAATTGACATAACATTTGTATTATTTTTTTGTAATCAGTTGTTAGTAAGGCACATAAAAGTCCTAAAAAGATACATGTATTAAGTTTCAATAGTTTGTCTTATAAAGCAAGTATACTTCTTTATTTAAAACAAAGTCTTGTGAGATAAAGTTCTCTGCTACTATTTTTTTGGGAAGTTTCAATGTGTAGCAAATTGTTAGCAAGTACTTTGCAGCGAAGCTCGGCGGGAAAGGACTGGTAGTCAGTCATTTCAAAATTATTTAAATCCCCTAGATTGCAATTAAATAGGGTGCTTTGCGGTCATTTCATAAGTCGTCTTATTTGAAATTACCATGAAACACACCGTTATTTTTATCATAATAAAGATTTATTCCGAAATTACCCGAGCAGAATTTCTGTAGTTTGAAATTACCCCAATGCACTATACTACAATTTTACCTTACCTTATTAAAATGGTAATCCTAATCCGGATTTCAAAGTAAGCATTTGCTTGATTTTATAATTGCCATTTAAGAGTTTACTGCTTACAAGCAGTAAAAATTTACCATTTTTGTACCACTTGCTAGGTTTCAGTTTTGTAATTGACATAACATTTGTATTATTTTTTTGTAATCAGTTGTTAGTAAGGCACATAAAAGTCCTAAAAAGATACATGTATTAAGTTTCAATAGTTTGTCTTATAAAGCAAGTTATACTTCTTTATTTAAAACAAAGTCTTGTGAGATAAAGTTCTCTGCTACTATTTTTTTTTAACAAAATGTTTATTTGCCTCTCCTGTAAAATTTCGCTAAATACACTAACTAGGCTTTGATCTGGGACAGCCGCATGGATTTATTCCATTAGGAATATAGGAAACAAAAAGAACTTGAAAAGAAAAAAATACGAATAGCAATATATTATAATTTGTTGGAAATTGGATATATTGGGATTTTTACAGTGTTTTTTAATCTTAAATTTAGGTACTAACGTACCTAATAAGTTTTTAAATACAAGTAGTCTAGATTTTATCATTATACATTATTTCTTTGTCTAATATAGTTTTGAAATATTTTGTTAATCAAAGGTTACTTATTTCCAAAGCGGGTAAAATGTCCTCCAATATGTTTAAGGTACTTCTCTAATGTTTATTTTCCGTTTTCCAATAAAAATCCTTTACGAATGGACGCAAGAGGTGGGATATTATTTAAATTTTATGCGTGTCACGTTAAGCGTTGAGCGGATTGGAACACCGTGTCACGCATATTTTAAACAAGGATATATGCACGGTGAACGGTGATCTGACAACAAAAGGATGAAATAACATTCCTAAGAATTTTCCAGGTTATATGAGAAAAACTGCGGGGATATTCATGCTTAATTTTTAAGGGCTGTTTTATCAGACACAGTCAGAAAAGTAGGTAACTTAATTCTGCAATTCAAGATATTAGGTACTTCGTTACAAAAGAGTAGCTGTATTAAATCCAGTTTCATCTTTTGAGTCTATCGAAGACTAATGTCGACTTCTCACTAAGTCACCAAACGGCTACCAGGTGAGGACACAATATGTTCAGTTGAGACATTACAAGATTAAATAGGCAACAACGTTCAGGAAACAACTGTGAAATCATCAAAATGCTCTTAATATATCATATATACACTTAAATAATAATTTTCCTTCAAGTAGGTGTCCTTTTTGCAAAATACTTCTGTTGTCTTATGTACTAGTTTAATTATCTACACCTGCAGCACTGCAATATTATTGTGTTGGAAAATTAATACCTTATTCTCAATCTCCGAATAATTATATCCGTCAGATATATTTTAAAAAGTAGAAACGTGGTTAAGCCAGTTGTTAAATAACCTGATCAATGATCAGTTCTGTTGTTGGCTGTGATTACTCATGATTGGAGTGACCGAGATAAAACGATATCGCTGCAATGTTTGGGGAACAATAAATCAAAATAATGTATGTATCAATTTATTTGAATACACAATCACAGATTACATTTTGAACATAACTAAAATCAAAGTCGCCACTTTAAAAAATGCGTGTCTAAGGTTGCTACTGGTCGTAAAATTGTGCGAGAATGAGTATTAATTAGAAGACACATCAAATGTATTGTCGTATATCTAAAATGTATAATTTGTGTTTTTGTCATTGATTGAAGTAATGAATTTTGAACAAGTTTCATAGGTTGCAATAGCGATACAAACGAGCCGGAAAAAAAGTTGTTACATGACAATTCCCACCAATCTGCCACGAGTTCGATTTTATTAGTTTGGCTCGAGATGTTTTTACCATTTAAGTATAGCTCTACGCGTCGCACTTGCATCCTTGTTAGAATGGGACGGCAATGATCACAAACTTAAAACGGAACCATAATAGGCCAACGGAATCAAAAAAGGAATGAAACATTTATTTGACGGCAGTCAGTAGGAATACATTTATCATCACCCTAACCGTGTCGTTTGAAGAACTGACCGGATCAGAAACACGGACCTGCGCTCCAAAACTCATATTGTAGATGTCGGTGTCAAGACTGCTAAGCTAAAATGGGACTGGGCCGGACATGTCTACCGTATGCACCCGGAAAGATGGGCCAAAGTGGATCCCACACGATGGCCAACGGAGCAGAGGCAGACCGAAAAGGAGATGGCGGGACGACTTGGACGCGTTCTGCGGAGAATGGGGAACTTGCCAACAATAGGACGGAATGGAAAACGAGAGGGGAGACCTTTGCCCAGCAGTGGGACACACAATAGCAGGCTACATAAAAAAACCGTGTCGTAAGAGTCGACTAAGGAAACTCTAAGAAACCTTCATTTATTGAAGATTGATGATGGACAGCAGAGTCTTTATAGTGGCGAATCTACCGCGATTGGTCAATCCGCTTGCCATAATGGAGAGGCCTATATCCAGTATTGGAATGAGATAGGTCGATAATATGTTTTTTTATACATTGTACACCTTCTGTATTTTGCTTCTGTTTCGTAATCTGTGCGTATTCTGTAATCTATGGCATCAAACTCACTGTCAACGGGACGTAATCCCGGCGAACCCGTGTCCAGCTGCGGATCCCTGATTTGTGGCTGTAAGCTCCTGCAATAGGATTCCGGATCTGTGATCATTTGCTGTTTCTGCGAAAGGTGTATATACAATACATATTAAATCTCAGTTACGTTTTATACCAGGCATCATATGAATAATTTGAAGTAATTGTTGTGCGAGTAAGTCACCAGCTTCCTCGGTACAATGCCACAAGGGCCAATCTTAGATATAGGTTAGGTTAAGTAGATTAGTTAGATTTAATCTATGTACATAAATTGTAGTTTTGAAAATAAATATATAAAAAAAAGTAATTGTAAATAAACAAATAAATTAAAATATTTAGCCAATCGGGTTCACCAACTTGTTGCCTACTAAAACTTTTATATTTATAATATTTTTTGAAAGAACATTCATTAAAAAAATGGTAACAAAATAGAAAAACATATGCATTTCGTTCGCACCAACTTTAATGGCATATATATCATGCCAGTACGCGTGTAAATAAAACACGTGACACAAGATAATCCACGGGGTTCTACATCGGGTATTATCAAACCGGAATCAGAAAGGGATTTGAGAGTACTGTTGACACAACAAATGACACAATATTTACCAAGAAAAGAGTTGTTCACAGATGTAGTGAGTGATTAATTAATCTATTGTCTGTAAGTCTTTGCACTTAAAGTATAAATATATGAATATAAATATGAGTATATCCTAGATTTTACTTATACACTGTTGTGTCAACAGTACTTTCGAATCCCATTCTAATCGCGGTTTGATAATATCTATTCCATGCTTTTGACTCATGAGACAAGAATCTATTTATAACTGTTTATAGTTACCTATATATTATTTTGTTTATTTTTAACAAGCTTTTATCGCTATTGGTTTCAACACGTGCACAACGCAACATTTTTGCATAGCACGAAAGTCGTTAGTGCGGATATTTGATTTATTAACAGTTTTATCACATAACACATTACATACAACTTTTGCAGGCCAATAGATTTAATTGAGTTGCTTTAGTTTGAAAGGGTGTATGTAAAATAGATGTGTTGCGTTTTGTTACTTTTTTAATGTAGGTACATGTGCAAACATATTGAAACAGAAAGCATCGGCAAGTGGTACTTTGTCAGCGAATCCATTTATGTAGGTATATTTTTCCAGGAAAAAATTATACGTAGGGTGTCAATTTAATTATTTTTTATGAATGCATTTTATTACACCATGTGATGAAATAAAAGCCACCTCAATTTTTCCCGTGAATGTCGTAAGTGTCGACGAACAGATTGAAGGTGTCACTGACCATTTCTGTATGAAGATTGAAAAGGAGCAGCAGCGTAACTACTGTAGACAACACTACTGCAATTTCCAATCCGCTTGCCTAGCACGAATCCAGCGATGAATTCAAATCATATCCTTTATTAGTCCGCTACCGAATATAGGCCTCTCCCTATTACCTATTACCTATGCGTACCTATTACCTATAGCAAGAGGTAATAATCAGCTGAAAAGGCTAGCAGGCTGGTGATTTCAGTAGTGTGTCTACTGTGGTTATGCTACTGTTCATCTTCAATCTTAAATAAACGAATGATCGGTGACACTTCGTTTCCTCAGTCGACATGTACGACACCCACAAGAGAGATTGGGGTTGTGACAAATGTAGGTATTCTTACTGCCGTTACCAAGCGGCGTACATTTTATTTATATATTTACGAAAAACATTGTCATATGTGCAACTACAACTTATTTTTTTTATATTTATCAAAACAAACACGTTATTTCAGTCTTCGGTTTCCTGCAGGACAATTGAGACCGGAAGACTAGTGATCTCAGTTAGGTTTAATAGTCATGTAACGACCACCCACATATTCCACAGGGTTTTCACCTTTCAAGTTAACCTTATCACTTAAAATTGTTTGTTAAAGTTAGCTTCATGAGAATTCATTTAATTAGTAGCATGTTATTAAAACTATTAAAAGTCTGGTATTTTCTTTTTATGGTGCTAATATGGATTGAAAGGAGACATTAGAATAATTTTAGGGCCACTTAAAATGCATAAAATACGAGCCTTTTTCAAAACGTCGCTTACTATATATATTTGTACAAGGCCATATAATGTATATAAAGATACAAGTAAATTCCGATTAGTTAAAAAAGGGACGTTTTACTTAAAAGACAACATTTTACTATCAAAATATACAATGTTCTGAACAATTAATTATATAAATAGGAAGGTCGGTTGATAAGGTAACTTCAAATGTTATCGAATTTCCCAATTCTAGAACAACTTACTTTTAAATTTCCAATTAGTCGTAAAAATATTGAGCAGTCTAATTGATAAACTAGAGGCAAAAGTCAATTGAAACCGCTACTCCGAATGCCTAGTCAATTATTCCGAACAAAATAATGATTCCGTTGAAATAGATCTCACTTGAAGTCTCTGACGAGAGAGACACAGATTTGACATTACAGATATATCACATTTTAATAAAAATAAACTTCGTAATCATCATAACATTTCTACTACAAGTAAAACACTTCCATTACCTGATTTAAATTACCTTATCAACAGATATTCGAGGGTTGTCTCGTGAAACCCAATAATTTGACATAACTATCAATTGAAATGACAATCTCAAGTAAGTGTTATGTAGTTCGTATTTCAAAAACCTGCTCGACTTATCGGGTTTCACCGGGCAACATTTGTTGTGCATTTTAAAAGTATGAAGGCTAAGGCTGCGGCTCCATTGAGGCGGAGAGGAGCGGAGATGTGCAAAATTGACCAATTACATTCTTCAAATTCAAAATTAGAAACACTGTGATGCGGTCTCATTGGGCAATTTTGCACATCTCCGCTCCTCTCCGCCTCAATGGAGCCGCAGCCTAAAGGTTGTTAACTTATGAAAAAACATATATGTCGCTTGTGATGACTGTGACATCACTCCTTCCAGTTGCAATGACATGATTCGTAGTGAAGGGCGAAAGGTTGGTTGGTGTAATTGGTTACACGTTGGACCGGCAATCCAGAAATTGTGGGTTTGATTCCCATGTCAACTACGGTGTGGGTATTTGTTCCCATATTATAAATATTTTCTAAATTTTTGTACTTAGGCACGTTTGCACGATCTGGGGTTAGCTAACTAACACGGAGTTAACTGGTCACCACTATTTCGTTTAACGTATGTTAGCAACCTGCCTGAAAGTGTACAAGCGCGGCTTACAGTGCTGATATAACATAATTCATCATCAACCTGTGCTAGTCTACTGCTGGACGTAGGCCTCTCCTATTAACTATGCGTATAGACGCATTAGGAGGTAAATACCCATAATCGCTACGCTGGGCAAGCGCATTGGCGATCGCAGTAATGTGTCCACTATGATGACGCTGCTGCCCATCATCAATCTTTTATCAAATAATGGTCAGTGACACTTCAATCCCTTAGTCGACTCTTACGACACCCGCAGGAGGAGTTGAGGTGGTGACAGATGTATTCTTACTGCCGTCACCACACGACCAACATAATCTACTTTACTATTAAACTGGTTTATCTGTTACTGCGTCTATAGAAAAACCCTTGACGTAGGTCACGTCTTGTCGATAACGGTTTAACCTACAATTAGGAGGCTTGGTAATCATTTGCAAGGGTTCTGCACCGTTTCCATTAATTGTAATAATCTAATCAAGCTGTAGTTACATTAGGTTTTGATATCAATGTGTTACATTATAATCGTTAGGGTCTAATATGAACATTCGAGTATTGTATTGTAACGAGTAACGTGCGAAAAATGTGACGCGACATTGACTTATTGTTAAGAAAACATATAAATATAATTATATTATGTGCAAGGAGTGGAATTTTCATAGCGAAAATTTAACTGTCAGGGGGATTGACCAAACTAATTCTAAGTCGATAAGTCGATAAAATATCGACTTATCGATGTTAAGGAATAATCCATTACCAACTGAAAGATTATTCTGTAACATTTGACCTCTTAGATAAGTAACTTGAATATCGATATTAAAATAAATCATGACAGCGTCACATATGGTATTTATGTCACTTAAGTTTTCATAAGTGAAAGAGTTTGTGAGCACATGCGATGTCAATACAAAAGTGTTGACGCCTGACATGGATTCATTTTATAGACGGTGTCAGTTTGGTACAGTCACGGACTTTAATTGATAGACCACTTGTCACTGTGCGTATTTTAGCCGTGTAATACAAATCGGGTTTAGTCGCTTTTACTCGTAAATCCTAATAAAGGAAGTAAATTCATCGTATAACAGAAGAGCAAAAATTATATTTCTATCTTTATCATTGTGCGTTTATGAACTGTCACTAAGGTTCGAATCTCTTAACTAAAATGTTAAATGGCGAACTTGACATTACATTCAATGCACTTAGCTTTATAATTAGGTATAACTTTTCTTCGGAAGGTGACATTACCATGGTTACGTAATAACAAAAAAGTTTAACCAATAATAATTGATCCATATTTTTCCGGAAGCTAACGTTACTATAGTTACGTTATAACATCCGCTTTAGTCCTGAGACGTCAATCTAACTTCAGAGCCCAGATGGTAATTTGACTGCCAAGCTGCTATGTAGGAATTTTCGTTCTCTTTCCTTTTAACGGCTGTCACTGTCAGATATTTTTTCAAAGTTAGAATTTCAGTCAAAAATTATCAAGTCTCTATTAAACATTTGTATGGCTACTGACAGATTATAGGATTAAGATAGACTGTCAAACGTCTATCTACCATATTTCCACAAAGGTTACATAAGTATTCAACTAACGTCAACTAGGAGCTGTGACGAATTATAAAAAAGACAACAATAGCATTTTGTCTCTGTCAATGAAAAAAATAATCTAAAATTGCCCGATAACATGATATGGCTATTTATATAAATATCTTGATTTGAAAAAATACCTCGCCTATTAATGTCAGATAAATCATGGCATCCGATTTGAAGAAAACATGATTAAAGTACTAAACGGTTTTAGACAAATCTATGAAGAACTGTCGTTATCCAGTTTACTCTAGGAACAACGACATCTAGCGTCTAATAATGGCCGATGGCTAATCCTTAATTTTCGTCGACGAAGGAATTTTTATTATGTCAACTAGTTTTGACATACTTAAATTTTGACGCAACAAAGATTCGTATTTCACTGACATATCATCGGGGAACATCGGTCATGTCGCGATCGTGCCTACTAACGAAAAATACCGAACCCATAATATTACACGACCAAATTGCATCCATTGCCAAGTGGTCTATCAATTAAAGTCCGTGACTGTACAATCGACAACACAGCTGTGGATACAGACAAAGTGCCAAAAATATGTATACACACCTTTATGTCCAGACAGTAAAGTTCTGTTTACATATTTTTGGCACTTTGCCTGTGTTCATAGGTGTGTTCTTGTCGATTGTACAATTCCTAAACGCCCTAGGGTTCCGATTGGTTGGCTACTTAAACTGAATTTTCATCAATTACCCTAACCCTATAATACTACCTACTTATCTTTATAAAAATAGAACTAAATTATTGTAAGTAATTTAGTTCTATTTTTATCGCCCACCGTTATGACATAACCCGAAAGCCCTCTTTTTCGTAGAAAAAATGTTAAGTCAAGATCAATCGCCTCCCGCGCTCTGAAAATATCAACGTAGAAAAATATTTTTGTAACCATTATTTTATTTATTACCGTTTCTGAGAATTCCCGAAATATGTATATCATAAATACGAGTAATAAATCAATACATGACAAATCATATGTATAAGGTAGATACTTTACTAAAAATAAATTTGTGAAAGTGACATCTTGATGCAATTGGGAAATATCAGCATAACTGTTCCAGAAGAATAGACATGACGTAAATTTGTTTAAAAAATCAAGTTCTTTGGAAGTCGATTATAGCAATTTTTCCGCCGCATTTCCTCAGTGACACGTAAAGTGTCATCGCGACAAAATATCATTTGTCACAACTGTCAGATGTCACGTGTGGGAATAGAGTTTGCTGAATTTACAGAAAGGGTCTTGGAGTTTGAAGTATTTACGTTTCGTTGAAAAATCGCAGTTGCTGAGTAAGTCGTTTATAGTGATTTCTTTGTTATATTGAGCATGTATATAAATTTTATTTATCTTAGTTTTAGACGTTGTTTATCTCTCATGTTTGTTGTCATTCTCATCGGTTATTGGACTTGGAGTCATAAAATGAAAATGTGAATGCGATTGAATTAATTTTATCATTGATTGGGCACAGGTTTTATTTATTAATGCACAAAAGTAGACGTACCTCGTTGTTTGGCAACTTAGACCAATTGATAACACTCACCTGTCACTTGTTATAATAACATACTCGTAAAAGACTGAAGAGGTGTCATGAATTAGTGCTGCGAGCACTCGTACGCTCAACATACCGTGTTTAATCCAATATGACATAAGAACGGCTAGCTGAACGAAAATAGTATAAGATGATCAGTTTTCGTTCGATCTCTACTACACATTCATGATTCTCTTTCAGTTTCGGTATAAGCGACATGTAAATTCCACGCCCTAAATACATTATCTCGCTCATAAATACTTCGCTGACACGTTTCAAACACGAACCTCCTAAAAACTGCCATTCAGAAAACCTATTCCGGGGCACAGGTGCGGCGCCGTAACTCGATACGTTGGCAATTTGCTCATTGCGATACACTCGCGTAGGCTGCGGATTATGTGGATGATGTACCCCATATTTCTTTGAGGCTGTTGAGGAAAAATTCCGGTCTGTCAGCAACTCGACGGATATTGGAATACCAGCAGGGGTAGCATATCTCGTATTTGACAGAAACTGGCGGTTTTCTCTCAGCTAATCATCTCTTTTTAATCTATGCAATCGATAAGAGATGGGGCTACCCGAAAGCGGCATATTGCTATGTGCTAAGGCTGCAGAAGGCTTATGATGGTTCTGTGTTATTATATTTTGTCGTCATTGACATCAGAACGTTATGAAAATGACAAGTAGCACGACAAACGATAAAAACGGAAACACCATATGCTGTGCAAGATGTCGGGTAAGAGCAGTTTTGTTTTTGAATTAGAGTTTCGCTACGCTTTCTTGTACTTAAGTGCTGTATATTCGTACTCATACATACATGAAATAAAGAATCACATCACATGACATCATCTTGGCCAATGATATGTTACAATCCACCGCTGGGCATGGGCCTCTCCTATTACTCATACGTGTATAAGTCACTGACCATACAAGTATGAAGATTGAAGATGAGCAGCAGCGAGACCATAGCAGACAACACTACTGCAATCGCCAACCCACGGGATACCCCCATTTGCCAGAATTTCATTTGCCATAATTTTATTTGCCATCATATTCAACACACATAATATTGTTTCTCATAACATCTTATGCCATACTTATTGTTTACTATATTAATCATTTGCCAGAAACTTTGTTTCCCATAAAGTCAATTTTCATAATGTCATTTGTCAGAATCATCGAAATCCGTAATTATCACATGCCACAACATCGTTTGTCATCCAAATTAGCTACCAGAAAAGACAATTTCCATAATATTTTTGGTCAGAATCATCGGAATCCATAAATATTACATGCCATAACATAAATTGTCATCCAAATGACCCTCCACAAAGTGAAACTGCTATTAAAAAGTAGGTTAGGTTAGTATTCTGGGTGCCTGTGGTGTCGCATAACGTCGTCCTACATTTTTTGGCCGAGAATATTTGTCATAATGTTAAATGGCATCCTACTCGTTTAGCCTACTTAATTTTGTGCATACACAGTGCTAGGTTAATGGTTTAAAAATATGTTCAAGTAATAAACCAGGGCAAAACCAACTTGAATTCTAGGGTAGGGCGGAGTTAAAAGCGTTGACTAAAAAATACTTAAGTATTTTTAATTCATTGTTTGCGTATCCTCATTTTTGTAAAACCAAAAAAGGGGGGACGGGGGCGAAGCCCCCCACAAGGGGGGGGGGGCTCGGGGGGCGAAGCCCCCCGCATTAAAAAAGAACATATTCTAGTTCCCCCACCCTAACCTGGATAGGTTCGTTAGGTACCTTTCATCCCTTAGAGCAGAAATAGAAGCCCCGCGCAGCGGGGCTTCGTCGACCGGTTCCTAGAAGCCCGTTTTTTCAAACGCTTGTAACTTTTAATAATATAGCTAGTACTTATTTGAAAAAAACTGATAATTACTGATGGCGTTTGAATATTCCATTAAATAATATTATTGCACTTAATAATATGGGCAACAATTAATATGGCAACAATTGCTTCTGGCATTTGAATATTCTATTAAACCATATTATTGCACTTAATAATATGGAAAAGAAATAGGATGGCATTGTATGATTATGGAAGGTAATATTCGGGTAAACAAGCAGTATGTCATACAATTTTTATGGTAAACAAATGATTCGGGCAAATGAAATTCGGGCAAGTTAGATTCGGGCATATGAATATTATGTTTAATAACTGTCGGGCAAACAATAGACAACCCCAACCCACTTGCCTACCCTGCGATTATTTCACATCACATGTCTGTCCCCTTACTAAATACCCTGGGCGAGTGGAGGATTTTTCTACTCTTACACAAAAAGCAGTAGAATACTTCGTCATCAGCCTATCACAGTCCACTGCTGGACGTAGGCCTCTCCTATCAACTATGCGTATAAGACGCATTAGGAGGTAAATGCCCATAATCGCTACGCTGGGCAAGCGGATTGGCGATCGCAGTAATGTGTCCACTATGATGACGCTGCTGCCCATCTTCAATCTTTTATAAAATAATGGTCAGTGATACTTCAAGTAGTAGTAGAATACTTAAAAACTGTTAAACTCTGAAGTAGAGTACACAAAAAGCCATACGAAAAAAAACACATCATTGGCCTATTACTGTACAGTCCGCTCATGGATAAAGGCCTGTCGTATTTACATTACTAGTGCGTATGGACGCAGTACGAGGTAATGCGCAACGCGACCACACATCATCAGCCCACTGCTGGACAAAACACCTCTCGTATTATCTAAGCGTATGGACGCATTAGGAGGTAAATGTCCATAATCCCCTTGATGGGCAAGCGGGTTGGAGATCGCAGTAGCGTGTCTACTCCACTATAATGATGCTGCCGCCCATCATCAATCTTCAATAAATAAATGGTCAGTGACACTTCAAATCCTTTAGTCATCTCTTACGACACCCAAGGGAACAGTTGGGGTGGTGACAAAGCTGGTATTCTTAATGCCGTCACCACACGGCCAACTATACTGCACATTACGATATGAATCGATCGCCAGGTTGGCCAGTAATATGTCCATAATGATGACCCTCCTGCCCGTCATCATAATCTTTAGTAAATTAATGGACAGTGACACGTCAATCCCTTACCCAACTAGCAAAATATAGTCATATAGAAGTTGAGACAACGTTTTGCATATAACTTCTAGTCTAATTTGGTTGGTCATATAAACGTAAGGTAAACGGTTATAAAAGGCGAAAGTGGCGCAAATTATAAGACTTATTGGTGAGATAAAGGTTTAATAAAGGTTTGCATGGCGACTTAAATCGTTTATTAAAGGTATTGTAACGATTAAGGTGTTGGATATTAATGTGCATATATGGACTTATTTCATACTGGCTATGATTAATATCTATTGTGTTACTCAGATTTGAATTGAAATTATGCCTATGTTCTTTTAGTTTGTCTATTTGACACTCGTTATATTTGTTTACATGGTGACACACGTTTTTCTAAATATATTTTGATACGCTTAAATAAACTAGTGTTATTTAACCACTGTGTGCTTGTCGGAGAACCCTGCCACAATGGTTATGGGCCCAGGATGCCCAGCGTATTAAAATAGCCAACGAGTCTTTTAGATCTACGGTTGCTATTTGAGTTCCGAGTTGGTTGGCGTAGAGAAGTAAGTCAACGCAATGAGTTCAGTAAAAATAGAACCACTCACGCAGGAAAATTACGAGACATGGAGGATTCAGGCTGAAGCGGTTCTGGTAAAGAACGACGCTTGGAGCTACGTCGATGGGAGTAGCGAGAAGCCTGCCGAGCCGGAAGAGGCTCGTAAGTGGACTATTGGAGATGCGAAGGCTAAGTCAGATCTCATACTTGCTATTAGTCCGAGTGAATTGCGACATCTGCGTGATTGCAAAACATCCCGAGAGGTCTGGTTAAAATTGAACGAAGTGCATGCATCTAAGGGGCCTGCCAAGAAGGCAACTTTGCTGAAGCAGTTGCTACTTCACAAAATGTCGGAAGATGGTGATGTACGCGAACATGTTATGCGTTTCTTTGATGTCAAAAGCAAGCTGGCAGACATGGAAATAGAAATGAACAGAGATTTAGTCTCCATAATGCTTCTTTACAGCTTACCACCCAGTTTCGAAAATTTCAGGTGTGCGATCGAATCTAGAGATGCATTACCAGACCCCGAGGCACTAAAGGTAAAAATAATTGAAGAGTTTTGTTCAAGGCAACAGAAAGAAAGCGCCGATGGAGCTTTTCTTGCAAGAATGAAGCCAATCGACCGTTTTGGAAGAACAAATTTTAGAGGCAGATGTTGGAAATGTCAAGAATATGGCCACAAGGCTTTTGAGTGTAAGGCGTTGATTAATAAGGATCGATATAAAAACAGTGCTGATAAGTATGTATCGGAACACGTAGATGATGTACAAAATCTTAATTTCGGACTTGTAACATTTAATTGTATTCCAGATAGTGAAGTTGCTGCTGCAGGCGTCGGGAGTGAGGGCTGGATCCTGGATAGTGGGTGCACTTCGCATCTATGCAATGACGCTTCTAAATTTGATAAATCTTTGATACCTGTTTCCGGTAAGCTAAGCTTGGCAACTAAGTCATGTGCAGATGTAAAAGGTAAGGGTGTTGTAAGGTTACTTTCGGGTAAAAATTATTCAACAACATGTGTTGAGCTGAATGACACATTATTTGTTCCGGATGTAACATACAATTTAATGTCGGTGGCTAAATTTGTAGATAGAGGTTATAAAATCGAATTTGACAGAAAGGCAGCTCATGTTAGAGATAGCCACGGCAAAACTGTTTTGATTGCAAATCGTTCGGGTAATCTCTACTACGTTGAAGACAGAATCGGAACTGTCTCAGTAGTTTCTAGAATGTCAGATGACATAAAATTGTGGCATGAACGTTTGGGACATCTTAATGGAAGAGATTTAATGAAGCTCTTAAACAAGACTGGTATGAATGTCACAATGAAAGATTTAGACCAATTGTATGATTGTAGTATTTGTGCGAGTGGGAAAATGGCTGCGTCTCCTTTCTTAAGGGGTGGTGGACCATGTGATGAAAAATTAAGAATTGTATATTCAGATATTGTAAGTCCCATGCGCCATGAAGCTCTAGGTGGAGGGAAATACTTTATCACGTTTATTGATGATGCATCCAGATGGTGTGAGGTGTATTTATTAAATAGAAAGAGCGAAGCATTGAAATTCTTTAAGATATATAAAAACCATGTTGAAAACCTGATCGGCAAGAAGATTAAATATTTTCACACTGATAATGGCGGTGAATATTGCAGTAAAGACTTTGAAGAATATTTACATAATGAAGGTATAAGAAGAAGTTTAACCATTCCTGGAACGCCCCAGCAAAACCCTGTAGCCGAGAGAATGAACAGGACTTTAGTACAAATGGCGAGGTGTATGTTACTGTCATCAGGTCTTTCGCCAGGATTTTGGGGTGATGCTGTGTTAACTGCATGTCATCTTCGGAACCGTTGTCCTACAAGTAGTTTAGGAGGTGAGACTCCGTATGAGAAATGGCATGGTCAGTCTGCGAAGATTGGATACTTGCAACCCTTTGGAGCAAAAGTTCACGTTCTGGACAAAGATGAAAATAAAGATAAATTCGCGCCACGCAGCGTAGATGGCATCTTTGTAGGATACCCCGATGACAGAAGAGGTTACAAAATCTGGCTACCACAAGAGCGCAAATTTGTTGTTTCACGAGATGTCAAATTTCACAAATTCATTGATCGACGGAATGAGTCTGGGACTTCTAACTTTGATCCATTGGAAATCAGAATTGATGAGATGCAAAACAAGAGGAACGAACCTAACTTAGTTAAAATAGACTTTCATCCCAAAAATACTGTCAAAGACACAGTTATGCATGCTCCTCAGAGTGAACAAGCAGTGATGCAAACAGTAGGCATTCAAGAAGTTAGAATTAAACGTGCTCCAATAGTTCAACATATAGAGAAAATACAGGAAGATACATTCAGCATAGAGCCTAGCGCAGGGCCATATCATATTCCGGTAGAACAAATCGTTGATCGTCATATCGAAACTGAGCCAACCACAGGCTCAACAGGGCAAATTGTTGACTCTCGTACTTGTGAAAATAAAATTTTGAAGCGAGGACCCGGTAGACCAAGGTTGGAGAGAGGGAAGGTAGGAAAACCAAAGAAAATCTATAACATGATTGAAGTGGAGCCAGAAATTGAAGTAGAGCCAGCGACTGTATTGGAATCAGAAAGTACTGCAGAACAAGGTAATGTTGTAGAAGAAGAAGATATAGAAGCATTTTCTGATTGCCAAATCTTTGCTGCAGCTGCGGAGACAACCTTGAAAAATGCATTATCTAGTGAAGAGTGCCAGCAATGGAATGAGGCCATCCTGTCGGAGGTTACGAGCCTAATAAAAAACGACACCTGGGATATAGCTAGAAGACCAGTCGGCCGAGCAATTGTGGGCTGCCGCTACGTGTTGTCAACTAAATTGAACGTTGATAAGACTGAAAAGAAAAAGGCACGACTTGTAGCGAAAGGATATAGTCAAAAACATGGTATCGATTATCATGACACGTTTGCTCCTGTTGTTCGATTAGATACTATACGTTTGTTGACAGCACTTGCTGTTGAACTAGATATGGAGGTCCATCAAGTGGATATCAATACAGCTTACCTACATGGTACGTTGGACGAAGAAATATATATGGAAATACCAGAATTGTTTCAGGAAAGTTTGCAAAAAATATTGGATTCTGAAAAAATAGGGTCCGTCGTGCATGGGCGAGCAAAGAAAATGTTAGCTGATATAAAATCGGGAGGAAATGCCTGCAGACTTAAAAGGTCACTGTATGGGTTGAAACAGGCCGGACGTCAGTGGAATGCAAGACTGGACCAGCAACGGCGACGTATGGGTTTAAAGCCATCTTTAAATGAGCCGTGTTTATACGTTCAAGGTATAAATGAGAAGTCAAAACTTTTTGTTGCAGTTTACGTCGATGATATTTTGATAGCCTCGCAAGAAAAAGTTTATATCGAAAAGTTCAAGAAGGAACTGGCCAGCGAGTTCGAATTAAAAGATTTTGGCATAGCGAAATTCATTTTGGGCATTGACATTGAAAGGTCTGTCAACAACAAAATTAAACTGTCACAGCAAAAATATGTTGAAAATTTACTAAACAAATTTGGGTTCGAAAATTGTAAAGGTTCTGTGTCGACTCCAATGGAAGTGAACTTGAAATTTGAACCGTTACAACAAAACGTTAAGTCAGAAGAGCGCTATTCTTATCGGGAGCTAGTTGGAAGTTTGATGTATCTATCCGTCGGTACCCGACCAGATATTTCGAATACTGTGTCCAAGTTGGCTCAGTTTATAGAGTCTCCAAGTAAAGAAGCATGGGTTGCTGCAAAACGCGTATTGCGTTACCTAAAGGGGACGAAGGAATATGGCCTTGTGTACACAAAAACTGGTAAGTCTTTGAATGGATTCTCAGATTCAGATTGGGGAGGTTGCGTATTGGATAGACGTTCATACTCTGGTTATGCTTTTGTGTTAGGTGGTGCGTGTGTCTCGTGGAAGTCTCAGAAACAGAAGTGCATCGCGACCAGCACGTGTGAATCGGAGTATGTCAGTTTAGCGTCAGCCATGAAGGAAGCTATGTATCTCAACAGTTTGCTGTGTGAGATTGGATTGGGTGAGTTTGCACAAGTAACCTTACACGCGGATAACCAAGGGGCAATCTGTCTAGCAAATGATCCAGTGTTTCACTCCCGAAGCAAGCATATTGATATTAGATACCATTTTATCAGAAATGTCCTTAAGGAAAATACAAATTTTAAGTTGGTGTACTTACCAACCGATTTTATGTTGGCAGACATACTGACAAAAGCTTTACCAAAGGTAAAGCATCATTTGTGTATGTCTGGTTTAGGGATTAGTTCTTAATAATGTTATTTTATTTGATTAGTTCTTAATTATGTTGTTCATTGGGATTTCTTTTTATGTCGAAAGCTTCCTTAATATACACATTAAGGGGGCGTGTTGGATATTAATGTGCATATATGGACTTATTTCATACTGGCTATGATTAATATCTATTGTGTTACTCAGATTTGAATTGAAATTATGCCTATGTTCTTTTAGTTTGTCTATTTGACACTCGTTATATTTGTTTACATGGTGACACACGTTTTTCTAAATATATTTTGATACGCTTAAATAAACTAGTGTTATTTAACCACTGTGTGCTTGTCGGAGAACCCTGCCACATAAGGAATGACCAAAACGTTGTATAAAGAGTACAACAAAAACCTTTACGCGACCTAAATATCAAATAAATGTTTTATTACTGACCATTTTGTTTTATAGAAGGTTTAGTATAACCCTTACTCATTGCTTATCGGACTTTTAAGTTACATAAACATTTTTAAGTTTTATTTATAAAACTACTTCTGACATTTTATTTTAGATACGCGCAAAACTTGGTGTGTATGACAAAAAAGTGTACGGAAAAATAATACAAGGTAATTTTATAAGATTTGTAATAGAAATTATTGTTCTATATATTGAGCGTTTGCACATTTGGCGTGAGCTGAATTCGTATGGGAAGGTCACTTTACCGTTAAAGTTTATGATGATATACAGTTTTTTGCTGTCGCGCTCTTAATATATTCAAAAAATTTATAATTTATAACAATATTTCTTCATATTTTATTATAGTTAAGGTTAGCCATTTTGGAACAAGTCATGGATTTATACTTATACGACTACAATATAACTTTATCTTAAGTAAAGGTTTTTAAAACGACTACAAATTGTCCGCCATTACTAAGCCGCCATTACTAGTCCGCCACTTCGTTTGTACCGTTTCCACGATGTAACGTCCATGGTTTTTTTCTTTTAAATCGCACTGTGATGCTCATGAAATGGCGACTGATGTTTTATAATATTAATTTCAAATCGACTATAAATTGCATGATGTTTTATAACCGTAACTTAAAATCAATTTAAAAACATATTGTCCAATAAAAGGAATATAACGAGTTCGGCAACAACTAAAGGTTTTTCAAAGTTTTTGTTTGACGTTAATATGACTAACTGTTGAATAAAAGGTATATAATAGTCCCGCTGATATCTTTTTGTCATATTGAAGTTACCTTCAATACCGCTATATAACTGTCGAGATAAGGTTTTATGATATCACTTATACAACAATAAAATTATGTAGACGTTGTAAAAATGACCTTATTACGACGGTTCTGGTTTTTCTAAACCCTTTATAAGACGAAAACGTTTATACAACTTTGAGCATCATTAAGTAAATGTTTTCTTTAAAACCTCTACATGATTGTTGTATAAATTAGTCGCAAAAACGTTTATTTACCATAGTAATTACACTATTTGGTAGGACGACTAAACTATCAGATTTATAACGTTTATTTGACTAACAGGTTAACTAAAAACGACTATAAAACTCTTATATGGCTAAAGGTCGTATAACTCTTGATTTATATGACTTCTTTGCTAGTTGGGTAGTCAACTCTTACAGCACTCACGGAAATAGTTGTAGTGATGACAAATGCTAGGTACATATTTTTCCTTCCGTCATATTGAAAAAGTAGGAACAATGTGAAGAATCCGCTTTAAAGTCGGCGATTATATTCTCTGCCAAATAAAAGTGTCATACTTCCTGGCGGTGACATGGTGTCGTACAGTATTCAAACTAACATCAAAAAAATGTACATTAAATGTACGAAATTGTACGCTAATTAAAAAAAATTGTACTACACGTAAGAGACGAGAAAACGGTGTCAATCCGTCACCGCTAGGAAGCATACTTCCTGGCGGGGGCTATTTATTTTGTTATGTTGCGGCCGAATTTTCAATGGGCATGTCAATCAGAAAATATGTACGAGAAATGTACGTTCTGGTTCTAAAACATTTTTGGGTATATCTATCTCATAGGTGTTTTAATTTGGTACTAAAAACATTTCAATGGAACTTGATTTATTTAACGTGTTTGATCAATTATATACATCAATAAGTGGCAAGTAATCGTCGTCGTACATATTTATGGGTGTACATATCTATTATTACATTCCCTACTGTTTCCCTATTAATCATCATTGTAAATAACTTCTGCGCGTAATGATATAGGGAATAGGAGAATGATTCGTTATATTAGAAACGAGAAACTATTTCTACGGAGATATTCAGCAATACCAGAACGTACATTTTTCGTACATATTTTTTAATTGACATGCCCATTGAAAACTCGGCCGCAACATAACAAAATAAATAGCCCCCGCCAGGAAGTATGCTTCCTAGCGGTGACGGATTGACACCGTTTTCTCGTCTCGTACGTGTAGTACAATTTTTTTTTATTAGCGTACAATTTCGTACATTTCATGTACATTTTTTTGATGTTAGTTTGAATACTGTACGACACCATGTCACCGCCAGGAAGTATGACACAAATAAAACTATGAAAGTAAAAATATACGAAACGTTTAAAAAAGGCTTTCAAAAATGTAATCTGTCAAATTAAACATGATACCGCATTGTGGTATAAAAAATAAACAAATATGTCGATGTTGTTCTTTTATTTTTGGTGTGAAATTCATCAATAAACCGTCTGACGTTTATTTATTGAATCCGTTTTTAGTTCGAAATGTATACGACGCACTTTAACAGGCTTTTAAGGTACTTTACGTACATTAACTTTGTTGTATGTAATAACTTGATGTATTGTTTGTTTTATGCGTACAAGTAATGTAATTTATATATTTCTATCAAGTTATCTCACCGTTACATAACTCTTGTTATAATTAACACTTAAGGTAATCTTCAAAACTTACAACTTTCATATTAAGTATCTACAACTTATAAGAAAACAGTGTTGAAATATAGTTATTAGATTAACGATTGATTTATTCTTATAGTTTTGGTACTTATCAAAGTTATACAAAACAAATACATATCCATCTGTATAGCCGCACTTTCCCAACTTTATGTTTCAACTAAAACACTTAGGATGGTCTACACCTAAACTTAGTTTGATTCTTCTTGTTGGAGCATTAAGTAACTGAACTTCAATAATATTTATAGACGTTCACTATTTTAGCCGCAGTAGAAATAATTTATGTTTGTGGTTTACAGTATTTTAGACCCTAAAACTACTTTGTGCTCAAAATATACAGGGCGATCAATACAAATGAGTTATGTGAAGAAATCAAAAATTAATAATTGGATCAGAAATAGTGTTATAAGAGAGAGATGAGAAATGGAAGAAAGTGTAGTAACCAAGGTTGAGAAAGGAATGTTTCGGTGGTTTGGGCATGTTGAAAGGATGGATGAAAGTAGATTGACAAAGAGAATATTTATACTGAGGAGATGGATGGTAGGGTCAGAAAAAGGCGGCCGTGGCGAGGATATTTAGATCAAATCTTAAATAAAGGCCAGATCCGCAGTACCCGTAACCAACGAGTATGTATGAGAAGATGTATGGATGTTAGCGAAGCGAAGGAAGTATGCAAGGATCGTAGTATGTGGCGTTCAGTGGTTTCTGCCTACCCCAATGGGATACAGGTGTGAGTATATGTATGTATGTATCAAAAATTAAGAGGTATATCATGTTGTTCTTAGACACCACGGCTTCGGCTCAAAACAAAATTAGTGACAGAAAACATTCATAAATTTTAGTTACATGCTTATGAAAAAAAAACCGATTTTTAAAAAGATATTCCTGTGATAAAGCATGATTTTTATAACATTGAATTCTTCTGAAAAGTATTGATTATTGACTGCATTAATTTGATGACATAAACGCAAATAAAAATAATGTACGCTCTATAAATCGATAGGAATTCTCAAACAATTTTTTTTTTCAACAAATTGAATTAGAAATAACTTTATTATTCGAAACTTATGTAATATGATCAAACTCATTGAAAGCTATATTTTAAATAGATGAGTGCATTTTTACTTGTCACTAAAGTCAACGCCAGAGTTTCTAAGAACAAAAATGTCTCTATGTATTATATACAGGGGTCGGAGTTTTCATCGCACGGTAAGACTAATAGCAAGCTATGGAGTCGACATTTGCCATAAATTAAATTCTTCTTCATACTCATACTCACTAATTTTCTTAGTCCCGTAACACTTTTGTTCCTTATGCAGGCTAACAGATCAAAAATATTAATCGAAAATACATTTTACCTAATATTATTAAAATTAATTTCTATAGTATAATTTGGGAAGTGTTAAGCTTTAAATCGATGACCCCTGATGTGCCCTTACCACCACGGCCTATAATAACCAGATGGGGGACGTGACTGAGTGCTGCATTTTATTATGCAACTCATAACGAAAAAATTACAAAAAATATTTCGTCATTGAAAACCGTCGCAATTTTAAACGCCCAAACTGTACTATTAAACGGTAATGTGCAAAACGAGCTAAGTTATATAAAAGATAACTTTGAACTCATTGTTGATTCAATTACATAATTGCGGCGTACTACTATACCTATTAAGCAAAGTTTTCAAATAATAGACGAATTAAGACAATTTTTAACAATTTTCGGACCTGAAACAGTTAAAAATAAATTGGAAAGTGTACTCAATAGAAATCTGGACTTCATCAACTTAAGGCACACGGCAAGTACTGAACAATTAGAGCGAGTTCTAGAATATGCTACGCTAACTTCCGTTGACGTAGAACGATATTTTCAAGTCACAAGTGGATTTTCAACCAATATAAATCCAGTTTCACCCCAGAAAATATGGAAAAAGTTGCCATTATTTACTCGTTTTACAATTGTTATTTTGAAATGGACAATACACGTGTCGTACCTTGTCAAAATTTTGAGTCACTCATTCCGGTATCTACAAGCTCTATGGATATTGGAAACTAGGAGCACATTACGAAAGTAATGTTTTATTTCTTATTTTCTTTATTTACAATATAATTTATTTCTATTCAAATGATTTATTTTATTTGTAGTTTAATTTCGTTCTTAATTAAATGAATGAGTATGAGTATGAATTTAGATAATAATTAAATTTTAATATGGAAATTATTATTTATCATACACCACCGCTATAAAGGCATTTAAAGATAAATTTAATAAATGAGTATGAGTATGAATAAAATTTTAGATTTATGGGTAATGTCGACTCCATAGCTTGCTATTAGTCTTACCGTGCGATGAAACCTCCGAGCCCTGATTATATAATATAGTTACAATTTTAGATTTCAAACCACTGAATTGTATGGATTGATCGACCTGTATAAATGAGGACCAATAGCATCGCGAGTAATTGCTTCGTTTATCAAAGTTATGATGTTAGGTTTATCTTATCATATAATATACCTACAATACCTACATATAAGTATATTTATTGAAATAAAAATCACGGCTGTAAAATACGAAAATTATTTTCAAGGAAATTATAAATTCAAAGACAGGCGTAATATATTTATCTTCGTACAAAATTGCGATTCATAAACATGAGCAATGGCGCAGACTTGAGAAATCATTCATAAACTTAGATACTTTGTTTGTAAATTCTGTCCATTATGAAACTGCTACTTTTGTGATTGTTCTTGTTACAAAGGTAATATTCTCATTTAGTGTTGGACCCAAAGTCTTTAAAAATATTCCCCACCTTTTTCCTCACCTATATACGTAACATAACCTATTACGGGTCTGCGGATAGAGCGTGTCTTTTTAACCGACTTTAAAAATGGAGGTTCTCATTATGACTGTTTTTTTTTTGTTCCATTTCTAATAATTTTTTATCGACCGGGTATAACCCTGTGATATTTCCGTTCTCATGACTCATCATAATTACGAGTATTAAATGAAATAACTTTATTTATTATCAGTCTCCGTAGCCAAGTAGGTAGTGACCTTTTCTACGAAGCTGGAAGTTCTGGGTTAGAATCCCGGTGAGAGCATTAGTTCAAATATTATAAAACATTCTTCTAGGTCACAGTTGATTTGTATGTATACAGAGTGTTACACCATCACTAAAAACCTTGAAGGGAGTGATTTCCTAGGTACTGAACAACTTTTACTATGGGGCCAATCACCAAATCTAAAAAAAAAATTTTTTTCATACAGGTTGACTGATCGATAACGACATTTTTATAATACAAAATGTCGGCTTTTATATTATGAAAGAGCCAAAAATGTATTGGAAATTTCTGGGTTAGCTCCATAGTAAAAGTATTTCAGTATAACCTACCAAATTACCCCATTCAAAGTTTTCAGTGGATAGTGTAACACCCTGTATAAGTATCTACTTATATGTTTTTCTCTATTATATCGTCGCCAAGTAATCAGAACAAAAGCCTCTATTGAGCTAGAGTGATTGAGGTAGATTTGTATAATCTAAAAGGTAGACACAACACAAAAATTTTACTCGTACAAAACCAGTTATTTATATTAATAGTCATGTCTATTTAAGTGTCGACATATAAATTATACACCTATGAATAAGGCTGTTAGTTACTGTTAGTTAGGCCACACATAAAGAAACTTAACATTGACACGTTTGCACCGTATGCGATAGGGAATGGTGCGATGACTTTCAATTACTCCTAAATAATTGCCTATTTATTAATGCATTGCTTGTAATTGAATTTCAGTGAACACAAAAGAATTGGTTATAGTTTCATGGATTTACCCAGCTCACTGCATTGAAAATGTTGCTTCTATGAATATTCTGAGGCATTAGCATAACGGCATGCTTTGTGCATAACGCGCATATTATGCCGCATAATTCACGGCTGCTTGCTCCCGAAACTGCGCGATCGACTTAGCTGGTAATAGCTTTATTAAATATTGAGCTAATAATTCATTGAGGTACATTCAGTACCTCAGTTTGGTCCACATTCTGTTAAGCAGTCTAACCAAGATGCCATTCTGCAATCGTATACGATAAGCGATAATCTGTCGCATAATTATCGTATACCATCCAACCATCGAAAACATAAAGTTCTGTGCCATCTGTCTCTCCAGTCAAGGCATATAATTGTAGGATTTCGAAGGAATGAATTATTTTGCTGTGCCTCCCAAGTCATACTCGATTACTGGTACATATCTCAACAATTTTATTAGAGAAATCGAGTCAACGGCATGATGAATTATTGTAATTAGTCTGTATTTTTTAGGTTACCAACAGGAATCAGAATTTATTACGAATTCTAAGGCTGAAACAACAAAAATCTGTACAAGACGTTCTACAGTAAAGCTCTAAAAAACATAGATAAGAGAAGGTAACGCCAAAATAGAAAGCAAAAAATATTCTGAAATCACGAACCTATGAACTCCTAATACATAAAGTTTTATTAGAACAATATAGATTGCTAACAGACACAAAATGCCCAAAGTTAGTAGAAAATATCTAATAATAATGCTCAAGAGGGTTTCACTGCTCGTTCAGCTAAAGCTTACATAACTTGGTAGCAGATACGTCACAAAAATAATAAAATCAGAAGGTAATGGGCATCACTTTTCATAAATATGACATATCGTCGGGGATACATAACTACATAACTACCAAAGCAGATAGAGTTGAAATATCAAACAATTGACACGCAAATTGACTCTAATTGAATTTGTTACTTACGCGTTATTGCACTATCCCTCACGATATCTTATGGTATAGGTGTCAAATAAGGATAGACGCAGCCAAATAGTGAAAATTTACCTTAGCCATTGCGGAAATCAGAAAGCTAAAAGATAGAGATCATCGTCACCTTTCAGCCGAAAGACATGCACTGCTAGACATAGGCCTCCTCTAAAGATTGCCGCAATGACGTGTCCTACGCAACCTGCAATACCCGTATCCACTCCTGCGACCACCAGGAAGGAGGTAAAGATGATGACAAAATTAGGACTGAAAGGCTTCGAGGAAATTTCTGTGCATTTTAGTTTTAATTGACGTTTCGATCGTCGAGGCTAACAGGCTAATATAATAGGCTAGATATTCTCCTGCTATGGTAGCACCTTTCACAGTCACATGTTTGTGTATACCTACGCATTACGCATATTTGTTGTTGCGGCGCGAGTCTCAATTTTCATGAACTCACAAGCGACTCTGAAAGATATGCTAGTCCCTTTGGCGTATCTCCTAAGATATTACCTAATCTGTGATTCCGCAGTTTGTTCGACTCCAGCTTGATGATAATAGGAACGTTGTTTCGCTCGTTAAACACGTCATTTGCTGCCCTTGTTCGCTAACTAGCAAAAAGGGATACAAGTTTCCCCGTTATTGTGTTATGGCGGCTAAGCGATGAATGATGTGATTTGATATGTGTACTGGTGCTAAGGAGGTGAGTGAATGATTAGCTTTAGCTCGTAAACTAAGAACTAAATCCTCAAAATCGTTGAAAAATATTCTCAACCCTAAAAGTTATAGCTTCTTGGAATTTGGTTAAAGCTGCTGAGTGTGCTAAGAAAAATCGGGTGAAAACTATGCAGCAAAATATGGACCTATCTTAGTCTTCAAGTACCGTACAACTACCCAACTATAGTCCAATTAGCTCCCAACTATGGTCCAAAACTAAATCAAATATAGTCGATTTAGTGTAATTATTATACAGGGCGTCCCACGGCGATGCCACATGAAGGGAAAGTACCTTAAATATCATAGATAGCGTATTTTGCTGAAAGAAGACTTTATTTTATTTTGAAAAATAAAATTAAAGAAAAAAAAACCTTTTTAAAAACAAGCTTTTATTATTTGTTTATAAAATGAACTAAAAAGTTAAAAATAAATTAACTCTAAAAATAAATATAATACTTTGTAACTTGATTGTAACCTTTAACGACAAATAAGCGTCTTCGTCTAGGACAAAATAATTCGATATTGTACAAATTTATTTAATTTTAACACTAAAACTTTTCACCATACATAATTATTCAATCTCGTCCCCCCTCTTTATCATAGTCCCCATTTATAAAGGAAAGCGTGTTACATTTAATACAACACAACATTTTCCTCAAGCTATAACAATGTAACACGCTTTCATTTATAAATGGGGACTATGATAAAGAGGGGGGACGAGATTGAATAATTATGTATGGTGAAAAGTTTTAGTGTTAAAATTAAATAAATTTGTACAATATCGAATTATTTCGTCCTAGTCGAAGACGCTTATTTGTCGTTAAAGGTTACAATCAAGTTACAAAGTATTATATTTATTTTTAGAGTTAATTTATTTTTAACTTTTTAGTTCATTTTATAAACAAATAATAAAAGCTTGTTTTTAAAAAGGTTTTTTTTTTCTTTAATTTTATTTTTAACTTTTTAGTACCTCTATTTTTAATTCGAGATTTACTACGACGTAGTTCGCAGCGCGTAGCAGCGTTATTCCGTTATGAAGTCCGTAGTTCGTTCACATGATATGTAATATGTACTGATTTAAATATCAATAAAGTTGAAATTATGTAATCACTTGTTAGTTATTTGTAACGTTTCTCATTCTGTCCATTTCTTTTAATGCATCAACATTACAAGGTTTCTTCGACGTCAACTTGGAGCAGTCAAGTTCTTCGATTTGAAGACCTGCTAAATACCTAACTCGGCTTAAAGCTACATACGCTTGACCAGCAGCGAACAATTTGGAGCCTAGATAAATAACAGCATGATCTAGAGGAGCTCCCTGCATTTTATGCACAGTTGAAGCCCATGACAAGACAATCGGGAGTATTCTTCTTTCAGCTGTGCCGTGATTAAATTTAGCAGGAAATTGAACTGATTTAGGGTGTATTATGTGAATGCCATCGTTACCAAAGTCTACGCGAACCGATGGTACATCGCTATCGTTTAGTTGAGCACGTCTGTAATACGGCCATATGATTTCAGTGATGTGACCTATTGCTCCATTCACAAGTCCCTTAGCAACGTCAACGTTAGACCTCAACATAACTTTTGCACCAACAAATATTTCTAGTTCTTTTGGAAGACCTCCTGTTTTGTTAATGTCCGTGTGTATTATTTTATTAATATCAATCTGATCATTCTTTTTTGATCCATCAATTAATTGATCTTGTGCTATTATTTTAAACATTTGTGTATTCTTCTTCGTAAAATGCTCGAGAACGGCTGAATTATATTTATTGACCTGCTGATTCGTTGGGTAAATACGTAGAGCTTTTTTATTCGGAGACTCCTCAAGACGAATCAAACAAGACCAAACTCGATGGGGTTGCGTCGTTTAATTACGGAGTTCCTATGGCCACCTTCCAACTCCAACATCAGACCCTGGTTACCAAATAGTATCAAAGTACTCGTCAAGACTAATCCTATGAGCTCAAACTCGATAGGGTTGCATCGTTTAATTACGGAGTTCTTATGGCCACCTTCCGGCTCCATCATCAGACCCTGGTTACCATATAGTATCAAAGTACTCGTCAAGACTAATCCAATGAGCTCAAACTCGATAGGGTTGCATCGTTTAATTACGGAGTTCCTATGGCGACTTTCCAACTCCAACATCAGACCCTGGTTACCATATAGTATCAAAGTACTTGTCAAGACTAATCCAATGAGCCTAAACTCGATGGGGTTGCGTCGTTTAATTACGGAGTTCCTATGGCCACCTTCCAACTCCAACATCAGACCCTGGTTACCATATAGTATCAAAGTACTCGTCAAGACTAATCCAATGAGCTCAAACTCGATAGGGTTGCATCGTTTAATTACGGAGTTCCTATGGCCACCCTCCGGCTCCATCATCAGAACCTGGTTACCATATAGTATCAAAGTACTTGTCAAGACGAATCCAATGAGCTCAAACTCGATAGGGTTGCATCGTTTAATTACGGAGTTCCTATGGCCACCTTCCGGCTCCATTATCAGACCCTGGTTACCATATAGTATCAAAGTACTTGTCAAGACGAATCCAATGAGCTCAAACTCGATAGGGTTGCATTGTTTAATTACGGAGTTCCTATGGCCATTTTCCGGCTCCAACATCAGACCCTGGTTACCATATAGTATCAAAGTACTCGTCAAGACGAATCCAATGAGCTCAAACTCGATAGGGTTGCATCGTTTAATTACGGAGTTCCTATGGCCACCTTCCGGCTCCATTATCAGACCCTGGTTACCATATAGTATCAAAGTACTTGTCAAGACGAATCCAATGAGCTCAAACTCGATAGGGTTGCATCGTTTAATTACGGAGTTCCTATGGCCACTTTCCGGCTCCAACATCAGACCCTGGTTACCATATAGTATCAAAGTACTCGTCGTTTCCTGAGCTCAAACTCGATAGGGTTGCATCGTTTAATTACGGAGTTCCTATGGCCACCTTCCGGCTCCATTATCAGACCCTGGTTACCATATAGTATCAAAGTACTTGTCAAGACGAATCCAATGAGCTCAAAC
Organism: Thaumatotibia leucotreta; assembly: GCA_025490895.1. Taxonomy (NCBI): domain Eukaryota; kingdom Metazoa; phylum Arthropoda; class Insecta; order Lepidoptera; family Tortricidae; genus Thaumatotibia; species Thaumatotibia leucotreta. The sequence continues at coordinate 37,203 of JALPQI010005439.1, forward strand.
TCGATAGGGTTGCATCGTTTAATTACGGAGTTCCTATGGCCACCTTCCGGCTCCATTATCAGACCCTGGTTACCATATAGTATCAAAGTACTTGTCAAGACGAATCCAATGAGCTCAAACTCGATAGGGTTGCATCGTTTAATTACGGAGTTCCTATGGCCACTTTCCGGGCCAACATCAGACCCTGGTTACCATATAGTATCAAAGTACTCGTCAAGACGAATCCAATGAGCTCAAACTCGATAGGGTTGCATCGTTTAATTGCGGAGTTCCTATGGCCACCTTCCGGCTCCATTATCAGACCCTGGTTACCATATAGTATCAAAGTACTTGTCAAGACGAATCCAATGAGCTCAAACTCGATAGGGTTGCATCGTTTAATTACGGAGTTTCTATGGCCACCTTCCGGCTCCATCATCAGACCCTGGTTACCATATAGTATCAAAGTACTCGTCAAGACTAATCCAATGAGCCCAAACTCGATGGGGTTGCGTCATTTAATTACGGAGTTCCTATGGCCACCTTCCAACTCCAACATCAGACCCTGGTTACCATATACTATCAAAGTACTCGTCAAGACTAATCCAATGAGCTCAAACTCGATAGGGTTGCATCGTTTAATTACGGACGGAGTTCCTATGGCCACCTTCCGGCTCCATCATCAGACCCTGGTTACCATATAGTATCAAAGTACTTGTCAAGACGAATCTAATGAGCTCAAACTCGATAGGGTTGCATCATTTAATTACGGAGTTCCTATGGCCACCTTCCAGTTCCATCATCAGATCAGCTCTATGTCACAATAACATTGCATTGTCATCCGATTTATACATGCATTCTAAATTTCAGCTCAATCGGAAACCGGGAAGTGGATCAAATTTAAGTTGCAAGTTTTGATTACAGAACGACAGACAACGGGACAGGTGAAACTAAATAAAAGCTTGTAATAAATAATACTGCATTAAAAAAAATCTAAAAAAATTTTTGCTTTTTCTAGGCATCGAACCTACTTTAAAACAAAAAAAAATTTTTCGTAATTTTATTCTGTCATTCGAAAGAATGGATAAAAAATAACAATTTTCCTTAAGAAACATAGTATCTAAAACTAAAAGAATAACTAAAAAAGTTTGGTTCATAATTAGAAAAAAAATTGTAGTCGGTTCGATTTCCGGGTGAAGCAAGTATTTTTTTGAAAAACTTTGAATGCAGAATTACTACATTTTAAAAATAAAATAAAGTCTTCTTTCAGCAAAATACGCTATCTATGATATTTAAGGTACTTTCCCTCCATGTGGCATCGCCGTGGGACACCCTGTATTATTGACGCAGTTGTTACACAAAGTCTCCTCCTCATTCATGATTAAAAAAACTTAGATAAAACCAAAATAAAGGATTTCCATTGATGTTTAATTACGAGTTGAACTTGTGGACTATAGTTGTAATACTGGACTACAGTTGTATGATTTTACGGTAACAACTCGTATATCAATTTTCTTAAAATAGTTTCAGTAGTAGCCTTTCGTATTTTATACTTTCATATTTTGAATTTGACATTTGTGTGTAGATTAACTTCTTAGGTCGTGACGCCTATATGTAGGGGAGACCGGGGCAAAACGAAGCTCGGGGCAGAACGGGAAATGTACTTGTGTGCGTAACTGGTGCGCGCAATAGAGCGCAACACAGCGCCATTCGCGCCAACTTCAGTCACCTCACACGAGTCAAAGCGGAGGGTGCGTGTCACTAACGGTTTTGGTCGCCCAGCCAGAAAAAACTGATTTTAGGTGATTTGTTAAGAAGTTCTTTGGTTTTGATCGATGGGCATAAAGGTAGATATCAGTGCTATTGTTATTTCTTACTATATACATGTTGCATCAGTGTAAAACTAACGAATTTAGGTTGCTTTTACGAACAATTATTTTGTAGGTTAGAACTGTTGATATTTTTGTAAAATATATCCGATGGGGCAAAATGGTCGGAGTAAAATGGGATACTATCCCGTTTTGCCCCATATGTGTAGATAGTATATTGATAATTTCAAATTTGGTTATAAAACTGTTTTATATTTGTTTGCAGTCAAAATGGTACGAAATTATAAGCCTAAGACAGAACAACAAACAAAAAACGCACAGAAAAAGTTACAGGGATGTAAGTTCATCTGAAGACGATGATGATTGTCCTTGCATATATTGTGGGTACTTATATTCACAGTCCACTGAACACTGAACTGAAGGCACATATTTGTGAAGGTTGCCAACCCGATTAAAGGTATGCTCGTTTTGCCCCATAGCGTTTCCCATTTTGCCCCAACGATGGGGCAAAACGGGATTTTTGCCATGTAACAACCAGTTCCTAATTGCAAAAAAAATAAGTGATGTAGTGCCATAAAAGAGAAAACATATGTTTGTTAAAACTATAAGTGTTGCATTTGTGGTAAGAGATTTTTAATAAACATTACAATTTCCATAATCAGTCGATTTTTTGCTTAACTATCCCGTCTTGCCCCGGTCTCCCCTAGTAGAGATTTAGCCTGAAAGTAAAATAATTCAGCATACACTACCCTTAATCATTCAAGGAAATGTATTTATTGAAACAAATGGGATTATTATTTGGCATCGCGCTAATTCTATTAATAAAAAATCAACTAAAATGTAGATGGTGTTTAAAATGACGGCTCCAAAAACAATTTCAATTTAATTTAACGCTATTTGAGAGGCGCTTTTCCATTCAGTATTTAATTTATGAGAATCGTTGAACACATTGTCAATACATTTTATATGTTATTCAAATGAGCTTTCAAGTTCTCCTATTTTCGTTCGCACATGTCATATGCGAACAAGTCAATTATACGCTCCGCTGGTTCAATGTTCATTGAAAAGTGCTCGAAGTAAAAACCACTTAGCATTTCAGCTTTTTACGATTCGTATTTAAAATCGTACAAGTAATTAACAAAACTGTCCAGTACAGACTTGTGTACCTATTCAAATTAGAATTGTTAAAGCTCTAGGCTGTAAATCATAATAATTAAAAATATTCCGCATTTATAAAACGCTGAAAGTATTTATTATTCCGCGTAACTACTCTAGGCGTCAAATTGTTGGTAAATACTTTAAGTGAGAGATTCAGAACAACATTATACATTTTTACAGTGTATCGGTGTAGACAATTCTGTAGGACATTTACATGTTTAATTTAAGAAATGTGCATACTTACCTAATTACTTACAATCTTACACTCATTAACATAAATTACTAGGTATTAAACCTATGCCAAAAATATACAAGTTTTACAAAACAGCGTTGTATCACCAACGATATAGTTACCTGATGCATAAAAATGGCTATAAGGTAACTCTGTCGTCGACTGTACTCGTAACTAGCCATTACATGACAGACCACAAAACTTACGCTTAACTTATTCCAATTGCTAAGATATTCTGTATTAACACCTTCGCGGACACTCAACGCTTATAGGCGTAATCTCATTGTTTCTTCTATTGTGTCTGGAGTAGTGTCCGCGAATGTGTTAAGAAAAGAAAGCATTCGTCACCAACCCAACACTTCCCGTGGGTGTCGTAAGAGTCGACTAAGGAATTAAAGTGTCATTTGATAATTTATTTATTGAAGATTGATGACGGTGAGCAGTCTCATCACAATGCTCTCACTATGAGGACTGCGATCGCCAATCCGCTTGCCCAGCGTCGCGATTATGAGCATAACCTCCTGCGTTCATACGCGTAGGTAAAGTCTGGCTAATGAAATATTGCCTCAACTTTTGGCGGGAAATTCAAAAAATCTAGGGCTGGTCACACATCCAGCCCTAGACTTTTTGAATTTCCCGCCAATAGTTGGGGGCAATATTTCATTAGCAAGACATTCCCGCCAAATGTTGAGGCAATATTTCATTAGCCAGACTTTAATAGGAGAGGCTTGTAACCTGCAGTGGATTGAAATAAGCCTGTGATAATGTATGAAGTTCTTCGAAAATTGTGGTCTTTAAATGTGAGTTAGCTGACATTCGTTCCGTTCTTGCCTAAGGCACAAAGCAGGATGACAGGTTTTGTGACCGATAAACAACCGTAGTTCATAATTACACTGGTGTTGTTTGATCTCCATCTTGACTTTAGAAATAAAAGGAATGTAGAAACAGAGTTTTACAGAATTCCGTAGCCATGCACGATGTGTAAAGCGTAAACATTCGGCGCAATTTTGCGAGCTAAATCGTTGTAATTCAACTGATTTAGGTGGAGGTTACCAAATTCGGAATAGGTTTAATTCAGACTGTTCCAGATTCTTGTTTAGTCAGTTTCTGACAGCCCCCTGCAAACTGAACCGCATTAGTACGTCATGGTAACCCCCCAAGTCGTGTTCTTATTAGATTCAATTCGGAGTATGTACGGTCAGTTACAAACTCATGTATCCACTTTTTAATAATTGACTATTACATTACACACAAATACCTTTAAAACTTTCCCCAAAACCCTTTTAGTAAACCTTAAACAAATCTATGATCCCAAGACCTATGTCCCTTCAGGACATAGGCACCTTTTCACCCCCCTGTCTGCCCCATCGGGGCTCCGCTCCCAGGCGTTCAAGCGGGAGCTCAATGGAGTTCACCTCCCATCTCCCAATCGTACAAAAAAAACCTGACTATACGTCAGTTTCTGAAACTTATATGAGTAGATCGTGTTTTAATTAGATTCCCGCACCCCACCTCCAGCGTTGGTAAAGTTCGGTATTTTTTCTTTGGACTATGTCATCTTATATATTAATTTTGTTTCAACAGGAGTCCGCGGACCGGTATGCAATATGACACCGTACACCACCCACAGAACGTATGTCGTGCCACACGCGAACTAAGGTCTACTGAAGAGTTAAGACTTACAAGAATGTAGGTTGTTACTGACAGAATCCTTATATTTTGTCGAAAGTTTGAAACAGTAAATTGCGTTGCTTTAAGAAGAGTGTGATGAACGTTTTCATGTATGACTTGATAATATTTTCATATCCACGGGGTTATCTGACGATAAAGTATACCTACATGTGATACATCAACATCATTTTGGATTCGGTAAAAAAACAGGGAAATAACAATATAATTTCGTATAAAAAATATTCCATTTATACCTGTAAACATTATAAAAATCTATTTTACTCGTAAATCAACGTGTTTATAGTATTTTGTATGAAAAATTATACCCGATCCATATTGTTTAACCGAGAGTGTATAATAGCTATTTTAGTAACCCTATATCATTCATATTAGTGCTAATTATAGTAGTATATTAGTTCTAAGATGAGATTCTTGAGCACGAATAATGCCTTAGTGTAATCCGAAACTATTACATCGAAATCAGTATAAAGCCAATTTATGTTGACAGCGAAACACGAGCCTGCCTCGGTCGGTGAAGTAAGCCTTAAATTTACTGTAAAGTACACAGAGGAGGAGAAATAGAAAGGAGATAAGTAATAGGCGATTATCTTTTTGAGGGCAGTCATGGGACCAGACACCAGACACAGAAGTGCGAGTTGGACTCGGGGATAAAATCAGCAAATATAAAAATACAGTTCAATCAACCTATCTGAAAAAATATAAGAGATATTTTCAACTAACCCCTAAACCGTTGAAAGAGTTCATGAAATATTTCATAATTTTTACGATTGTATACCCCACGATTAAAAAAATAGAAGGGGAACACACTTGTTACAACGTTGAGAGGTCACATCTCGAAAACGGTTCACATGAACAAAAATGGCTTTTAGATAATAAATACTGTTTCAAAATATCACACGCTTATGAATATCGAAAAAAAAAACCATTATGGTATGGAGGGCCCTACCCTCAATAAGTATTTGCTTAAAATTGACTAAGTATCATAATTTTGTTGCAGTTAATACATTACATATCCTTATCATTTTTCATTACTGTACTTGTAGTTTTTGAGTAAATCGGCTGTGACAGACGTGACGAATCTATAGGATTTCGTTTTTGCAATTTTAGCAACGAAATCCTAACAAAAACGATGAAGTAATCATACCGGGTCACTTCCTGTCTTCTGTTATAACTACAGGGAAGACTTAGATTCATATATATAGGCTTAATCTAATTTAGTTGTTATGTTTTTATATAGCCGGAAAGATGGGCCAAATCACTCACTGAGTGGATCCCACATGATGGCCAACGGAGCAGAGGCAGACCGAAAAGGAGATGGCGGGACGACTTGGACGCGTTCTGCGGAGAATGGTGGGAACTAGCCAACAATAGGACGGAATGGAAAACGAGAGGAGAGGCCTTTGCCCAGCAGCGGGACACGCGATAGTAGGCTATTAAAAAAAATTGCCCAGGATAACATCGTCCATCGCTTTTCGAATGCACCACACCACAAGCCTAGAGGTTGGCAGTACATAGCGAGTGGGTATCAAATCATTGTGTTCAGTTCAACCCACTTAGTTGGTCTGGCTTCAATACTAGGGAGTAGCTCGCACTGTACCTATTATTATTAGCTTCTATCGTGTCTTATGTAAATGAAAAATGAAAATGAAATAAATGTTTATTCAGACACAAATCTTAGAAATAGATCACAACTTCCGCCAAACCAGAGTATGGTTTGTTGGCAGACGAGGCTCCAAATGACATTAGGTAAAAAGTTCTAATACATTCGTCGTTACTATTATTAAATTTACTTTAACAAACATGAATAATTCCAACACTCATACACATACTTAAGTGTAGTGTTTGTACGAAAAGAACATAATTATAAGCAGGTATACGCACGCGAACGCGCGCGCATGCATATAGCAAGTATAGTTCGTGAAATATAAATTGGTAACCTTCTACCTACATTCTAGTAAAACTAAACATTCAATTTATATTTCTCGAACCATACATACACATACACACACGCACGCACAACCCAGTAAATTAATAATATATAGGCTACTCTATAGTGTTTTTAAATTTATCTAATAGTACGCTGCTTACTTTCTTTTTAAATGATTGCTATTATACATATCCACATGTATAATTGCATGTAACGATACATTCAATTATACATGTGGATATGTATAATTATTATTATCTACTATAATTCTTTGCCGTGTGGTGACGGCCGTAAGAATACATTTGTCACCACCCCAACTCCTCCTGCGAGTGTCCTAAGAGTCGACTAAGGGATTAAAGTGTCACTGACCGTTCTACAAGATTGATGATGGGATGGGCAGCAGCGTCATCATAGTGTACACATTACTGTGATCGCCAATCCGCTTGCCCAGCGTGGCGATTATGGACATTTACCTCCTAATGTGTCTATACGCAAAGTTAATAGGAGAGGCCTACGTCCTGCAGTGGACTAATATAGGCTGATGATGATGACTATAATTCTAAAAAAGCCACTTGACCATTTTTAGGGTTTCGTACCTAAAGGGTAACACGGGGCCCTATTGCTAAGGCTCCGCTGTCTATTTGTTTGTGCCTCTGTCACTAGACTAAATCTTGCGAATCGTGATAGTTAGACAGTTAAAATTATCACATATGTCGTATTTCTGTTGCCGCTATAACCTCCTCGTCCTTGCGTCGTATTCCTCAATGCTGAGGGTCGTGAAGTCCTTAGGATTAACTTCTTTCTGACGGTGTCCCATCTATGTCTGTTCTTCGCATCATGCAGAGCGCTGTGTAGTTGGGTGTCTAGAGCGGAGCGAACCTTATACTTTGCCGCTATAACAACAAATACTAAAACGTACAATAAAATAAATATTTAAGAGGCTCCCGTATGGAAAAAAACAGGTTTGTTGTATGCCCATAGTGAACTCACAGCCTCTCACCACCCAATGGCGGTGCAACGACCGTCCCACCATCGTGGGACCTGTTCATAGCTGCAGTAGCGGAAACGCGGGAACACACTGAGAGAAAAATGCCATGTGAATTTAACAAAGTCGACTTGTAGCGTGGTTATCCGTTTGAAACAAAATTATTTTAGTAAACGGAATCAATCACAATATTGATGACACAAGTCGAATTTGTACGAACAACAAGGTGAAACCAGTTGAAAGATATTTGATTGAATCAACCAAACATATGTTCAAAACAATATGAGACATGTTGTTTTTATAAAATCGACTTGTTGATTCAAATAAAACTTAAACTTGTAACAATTACAACCTGGTGTCATGTTGAACTAAAAATCTTGTTTGACTATTTCAATAGTATATATTGCTGAAATTACATTACCTAACTTGTTAAATGCTATCTTGTTAAAATAATATAACGGGTTGTTAAAATAAACAGTACATGTAGTTGAAAGTACATTACATAACTTGTTAAATACTATCTTGTTTAAACAATATTACAGGTTGTTAAAATAAACAGTTACATGTTGCTGAAAGCACATGACTAACTTGTTAAATGCTATCTTGTTGATAGAATATTACAGGTTGTTAAAATAAACAGTTGCGTGTTGCTGAAAGTACATTACATAACTTGTTAAATGCTATCTTGTTACTAGAATATTACAGGTTGTTAAAATAAACAGTTGCGTGTTGCTGAAAGTACATTACATAACTTGTTAAATGCTATCTTGTTAATAGAATATTACAGGTTGTTAAAATAAACAGTTGCGTGTTGCTGAAAGTACATTACATAACTTGTTAAATGCTATCTTGTTAATAGAATATTACAGGTTGTTAAAATAAACAGTTGCGTGTTGCTGAAAGTACATTACATAACTTGTTAAATGCTATCTTGTTAATAGAATATTACAGGTTGTTAAAATAAACAGTTCCGTGTTGCTGAAAGTACATTACATAACTTGTTAAATGCTATCTTGTTAATAGAATATTACAGGTTGTTAAAACAAACAGTTACGTGTTGCTGAAAGTACATTACATAACTTGTTAAATGCTATCTTGTTAATAGAATATTACAGGTTGTTAAAATAAACAACTTACTAATAGGTAGGGTAAGTTGGTTGACAGTGGGTCGGATGTACACAGTAATTATCGCAAATTCTGAGAAGAAGAAAGGTATTCTTAAAGCCTATTTAGGCACAAAATATGCCCACTGGCTCTATGTTTTTACTTACTTAATACCAATTCAATAATGTGAACAGAACAGCCAGTAAGCTGGTTCAAGTATATTCGTCGCGCAGAATGTTGCTTGAGATTTTTTAAGTTTAGTGAGTATTCCCAAAATTTGGTCAGTTATCTTTTATTGTCTTTTTGTGTACATATTCAATAAACGACTTTTAGACGATTAATTTATATTCAAAGTCGGGGTTAAAAGTGAATCAAGTAACAGGGGTGAACAGTGGACCAAAGGGGTACAAAGGAATCATGAACCAGAAAATATTTTTATGGAAATAAAGAGTTGAAGCTTCAGGTTAAGGCTTTCTATGGAAACGTTTTGCACATGCGGGTAACAATGAAAGTGTCTCAAAATGTTATAATAAGGAATCTGTAATAAACAAAATTCAATATTTTTTAACTTAAATATCTTTTAAATCTATTTACTTTTTACCTTTTGAATACTTGTACATTTTTAGGAAAATTATGGGTTAATGTTGCATATACATACCCTAATCCCATCTTATATTCTCGGTTATCATTCATATTTGATTTACTGTAGACTACTGGGTGACTCAGTGCAAGCCACCCCTGTTGCACACTAGATCAATTTAAATTTTTCTCTAAATGAGTTTCTTTCTCCAAATGGTTCATAGTTTGAAACTTTATGAATAACCTATTAAATCCTAGATAAATTATTTATGCTATAGTCCAAACATTATTTATAATATATGTCGGAGTCGCGCTTCAGTTGGCGCAGACCTGTACGGCACGTCGAGTCATCGAACGCCAGAATTGTGTTATTTACAATGAGAACAGTTTTGTTTGCAATGTTTGCAATTAATTTGCTAAGAGTTACTAAATCTAGAAAACGATAAGCAATGTATTGCTTGGAGTGGTCTTTGCTTTGGTCCATGCAGGTAGATAATAAAATCCGGTTGAGATCTACCCGCCTGTGAAGCAGGTAGTTTATGATCTGACAGTATAAAAAGTCACTAGCGCTGTTTTCATGATGCATTTGCATTCGCGCGTTAGACTTCGAAAGAAGTCATTCTTGCTTTAGACATTGGAAAGTCAATTCATTCTGATTCCCGTCCTAGACTACGAAAGATTGATTCTTGCTTTAGCCTTGGAATAGATTCTGATTATGATCATTCCTTCCCTTAAGTCAGTCTATCTTGAGACCGCGAATAGATTTGATTAAGAGCACTCCAGAGTAAGAGGAGTTTGACTAGATTCAATAGTTCGTTAGATTCAGATTCAGATCGTTCTTTCCTAGAATCCTGGCGAAAGACGTTATTTCTTGTGTTTTGAAGTTGGTGAAGCATGGACTCAAACTTAGAACTCTCCAGTCGTTTTCTAATTAGTGTTTCCATTAATCGTGTTTCAAGAGTTTACCTATTGTAATGATCTAAAATTGTAATTACCAATGATTTGAAAAGATTAAAACATTCAACCCGCTGAGTTTCTTCCTGGTTCTTCTCATGTTGTGGTTTAACTCTTGCGAACCAGAGTAGTAATAAAAAAGATCTTAATTCATGTTGTGTTTTCATTATGAGTCCATGCCTACACGCATAAGTGCGTAGATTCAGTATTCTGAGTACAGTTAGTAATGAGTAGCTAGAAGTTAGATAGCTAAACCATCTCCCCTTATAGCTCGGCCGGACCTGATATAAAAGCGGCCCGACGCCGTTATACATATCATCGTTACTTACGGAGATATGACCGCTTAAAAATGGAGTGATCCAGTGTCAACCATCTTACCCTACGTTTGTAAGCTAAATCAAACTGACTGACTTGCATATTCCTGAATTTGAAATAAAAATAAAATTATTAAATATTTTTTGATCAACTACGTAGAAAGTTTAATTAGAAAGTTTTTTAAGTTTGAAACTATTAAAGTAGAAAGTTTATAACTTAACCAGAACCTATGGTAATTGGGGCGTAATCAGCGATCATCTTTTCTTTTTCTCTCGCTAGTACCAAAAACTCCGAAAAGATAGATATAGCTTATTTTTTCGACCAGACTATAATTATTACCTATTAGGCTCGGGCACATTAAAGTTAAAAGAAATTAATAGCATTTAGGTAAATACTTTCAACAAAAGTAAACTTGGTATCATATATTGTTAATTTTATAAGTACACATTTAAACTCCATTCACACATTTAAAATGCTTATTGCGGAGCATGGCCTTTGAAAGTGAGATAATTTTTACATGCTATTGACATGCTCTTAGCCGCTTTTTCAAATTTCGGTTTTCGCGCTAGTCCTCCTTATCTTGTAGACAGAATAAGCTAAGCGTGCCAAACTAGTTGATGCTACATAACACCGGTCACGTGACGACGCTTCACAAACCTACCTAAATACATCTTATCTTGTTGTTTCAACATTATAATGTTAAAATATAGCGCAGAGACGCTACGGTGTTGCCATATTAAAATAAAAAAATATGACAGGGTAATTTGATGCAAAAATCAGTCAGCAAATAATGTTCAAAACTACAATTCGACATTCTTAATAAAGAGCGCTTAGAAGTAAGAGACGTCTTATGTGGTAATTATAATACCCATCATAAACTAGATTTACACCAAAAGTTGTGTGGTAAAACAGTGTATGACATCGCCTCTTTTTTATGGTCAAGCTCCATACCTACGTTGTTTTTGAAAAAATTTTGGCCGTCCATTTTTATTAGGGTTCCATAGTCAACTAGGAACCCTTATACAGGGTGGAAAAATCGAAGCCACATGGATGGCAACTACCTTAAATATTGTAAATAGCACATTTTGTGTAAGGGAGACTTTCCTTTATTTTTAAAAACAATAAATACTTAATTGAAGGATTTATGAAAAATCGCTTGCCTCAGTCGGGATTCGAACCGGTCAAATGTGACAAAAAATAATATGCTGTATTTTATGATGCAGATCGAAAGGGTTACTGATAAGGTTTATTTTTCTCTAAATAATAAATACAATCAGAATAACGGAAGGCCATGAAAATTGTAAACGAAAAATTAAAACACACAAAATAAAACAATAGGTATTCATTTCATAACCTTACTAAAACCTCGCTATCTTTTGAGCAATTTACTTTTCGTAGCTCGTTGCAGTGAATGTGGTGAAAATTAGTAATAGCTGCATGGACTAATTCTAGTAATTAATTCACGTGACGGGTGAAATCAAATTTAAAAGGTAATTGTTAGTTTCCATGGCCTTCCGTTATTCTGATTGTATATGTTATTTAGCGAAAAATTAACCTTATCCTTCCAATCTGCATCATAAAATAGAGAACATTATTTTTTGTCACATTTGACCGGTTCGAGTCCCGTCTGAGGCAAGCGATTTTTCATAAATCCTTAAATGCAGTATTTATTGTTTTTAAAAACAAAGGAAAGTCTCCCTTACACAAAATGTGCTATTTACAATATTTAAGGTAGTTGTCATCCATATGGCATTCGATTTTTCCACCCTGTAGTTTCGCTCTGTCCGTCCGTCCGTCAGTCCGCGGATTATCTCAGAAACCGCTAGTACTAGAAAGCTGTAATTTGGTACGATTATAAATATCAATCACGCCGATAAAGTGTCGCGTCGAAAAACGAAAAAAAAATTTTGCAGGGTACTTCCCATTCATGTAAGTTAGGGGATGATTTTTTTTCGTTTCAACCCTATAGTGTGAGGTATCATTGGATAGGTATTTTAAAAGTAATAGGGGTTATCTAAAAAACATTTTTTGATAAAGTTAATGGCATTGGAAATATTCGCTCCGGAATTTCACACGTACCGAGTTAAGGTGGTCCCCGAGGTTTTCATCGGTTTTTAATGAGTTTTGAGTTCTTATAATTAATGATGCACTAGAGCTAAAATTATGACAGTCATGACATATCGTTGTCTGTGAGAAATTGCAGTATTATTCCCAAAGATGATTTTATTATTTCCCATTCAGGGATTCATTTTTTTGTGAGCTGGTATCACTCACTATCTTGAGTCACTCGTCATTCGTCAAATACATTCCATTACCTGGCGTCGCTTCGAATAACGTTACATATTTTAAGGTGAGTTACAAATATAAATATTTATATATTGTTAGTTTCCATTTAAATGTACTCGCAACAGCATATTTATCATACTTATTATTTATTTTGTCATAAACTTACATCGCCATAACCTAAGATTTAGTACTTATTCTGTAAACTGCTGTTAATTATCGAAAGTTGCTTTTGTTAATTAATTATAAAACCACTTTCATGAAGTGTCTCTATGTCATTTGGCAGTGAGTTGGTGTAACAGTATTTTTTTATGTATGGGAGGTTGGGAGGTACCTACCCTAAAATAGGTTGATGGTAAATATTGAATAAACTTTTAAATTATGTTTTTTTTAACAGAAGAGCCTGAAGTAGAAGAAAAGCTGCACTGGTTAAGAAACTGTGTAGATCCATGGCACTTAGTTGAGGTTAATTGGGAAGCTACCACAAAAGTTAGATTATCGTCACTGCAATCAAATTCTGGAACAGTCGAAGAATATTTAAACTTGTATCCGGCTCTCAAACTACCTGAAGGTTATCGCTTGGTAAGTATCTTGAAAAGGTTCCCTCCGATATGCATTTGTTTTTGCCAAGTTTCGTGCTCATATGTGACGTTCCATCACAGAAGGGCCCTTACGGCAGGTATTGAGTTACACGTAGATCCTAAATCTGCATTAAATAAGCTATCTAATACTAAAAATAATTAAATAAATCGGGTAATTTTTTAATTAGGTATCAAAGTAGGTATTGTCATTGAATCGTACCTATATAACATAAACTTTCTTATAAGCAAAAGTTGCAAGTAATTACAACATTTTTAACGACAGTTTTCATATTTTCGAACGCGCTCTGGCATAAGGGCCCTTTTCTACTAAACTTTGAGGTGAATTTTATTATAGAAATACTTAACGTACACTACTGAAAGCAAGCTACAATTACACGTCTATTCGTATATTTTACTATTTAGCATAAATTCAAAAAACGATAATTTCGAACGATTTTACAAAAACGTCGATATCTCCGTAACTAGAAACCTCCATAAGGGCCCTTTTCTGATGGAATGTCACATATTTCTGATCAAAATAAGTTGTAAGATGTTATGCCGATGCCGGGTAATTGCGCGCGGCGGACGGTGCGAACTTAGCTAGTTCAAAATAGAACCTGCCGCAGGTCGAACCGACCTTTCAAATCGACATCAAAGATAATGTCATAAAATAATCTGCATAATTTGAAGAAACTTTATTTAATTATCCGTAAAATGGACAGACATGATAACAAAGAGGTAAAAAGAAAACAAAGATATAATTGAAATTGAAATTTGCTTATTTTTTTTTTAAATTTCAGATATTGAACCAGAGTCTGAAACAAATGCTGCGTTGCCTTTGCTACCGTATTTGGTGCCTTCAATAGTGTCGAAGAAAAAAGGAAAGCCCTCATGGAAGCCTTCGCGTAGCGAAATCCGGGATGGATTTATATTGCAAATAGCTAGTTGATGGACTACAATTATATAGAACGCGCTTGCTATTGGAATTCTAGTGCTTCATTATTAGAATTCAAATTACGACAAGATATTGTCTAAAGATGCAGCGTTGTTCATGGTAAGCGTCGATATTACTAATTATTTTGTCAGTTTTGTACAAAAAAATATATTCTTCTTACATAACCGGGTAATGTATAAGGAATAACTTGTTATTCGTACATTACCAATTATTTTGCCAGTTTGCCAGTTACAGTACACGCTTAAAAATACATGTATAATATTTTTGCTTCCGTCAAATTATAGTTACCGAGTATAAAGGTTCCGTTTTGCCATTTTGGCTAAGGAACACTAAAAATATGTTTATGGTTCAACAAGAACAGGAAAAAGGAGAGTATTTTTTATGAGAAAATTAGCCGTTTCTTTCAATTTTCATTTACGAAGAATAATTTTTTTTTTGTACATAACTGACAAAATAAATGGTAGGTAATGTACGAAGAACAAGTTTTATCTTTATAGATTACCCGGTTTTGTACGAAGAATATTTTTTTCTTTGTATATAACTGATAAAATAATTAGTAATGTATGAAGAACAAGTTTTTCTTTATACATTACCCGGTTTTGAACGAAGAATATTATTTCCTTGTACATTGCTGGTAATGTAAATTGATAATGTACGAGGAACAAGGGGCCAAGGTTCTGCAGTATTGGGGTTTTTTGGAGATCTTGCTCGACTACCGGGTACGCTGGCATCTGATTAAAGTTTACGAAAACCCGAGTGTCGGGTACGCGGTGTCGAATGTGTTAAGTTGACATACGTTGAATTGTTAAAAGTTGATTTTAATAAATGAAACCTTTAAATGTATGTTTTATTTTTCATATTTATTAATTGCTTACCTGTGTGCAGAAAGAACGTGGTCGTGACAAAAATAATGCATTTGTTTTGGTCCAGAATACTGATTGAACTTGCTAACAAAATCTGTCATTTTATACAGAAGCGCCCACTTTTCGCCCACGACCATCTCCTTGCGCACACTTTTTTTATTATATACCTATACATTGTCAGATACGTTTGTGTTTGTTCTGTAATTTTTGTTTGGACTTATTTATAATCAACTTGTATATCTTTTTATTGTAACATACACTACATGTCTGTTCCGTAAATAGGTATTTTGATTGTTACAACATCTTGTTCATTTTGCGGTTGTATACGCGTATTCTTATGTTTTTTTCTACTTTCACTTGAAAATCTAATACCGATAAGGAACATTTTTTTCTTTTTGTCGTTAGGTTTCCGTCTGAAAGTAGAACGAAACTTGAATACGTTAAGAAGTAGGTATAATCGCAAATTCAGCAAGACCGTGCAACAAACAAAATGCGAATGCAACATGTATGTAATGTAGCAATAATAAGATAAAGATACAAGTTGACTTAACAGTAATAATGTTGATAGAACAAGCACGTACTGTAACTACAACATGATAAAACAACAAGCTTATTATAGATTCAACAAGCAAGTTATGTTGACTCAACAAGCTAATCATGTTACGACAACATTTAAAGCAAATTATAATAACAAACCGTGCATGTTAAACCTATATGCCAGCCATGTAAAAATAACAAGATCATCTAAATGTAGGCATGTTGACTCAACAAGCTAATCATGTCACAACAACATTTCAAGTAATTTATAATAACAAACCGAGCATGTTGAAATTATATGCCAGCCATGTAAAAATAACAAGATTATCTGAATGTAGGCATGTTGACAGTACATCCTTGAAATGTAGAAATAACTAGACAATCCAACAAGCTAATGTTGATAAATTTAACAAGCTACGCTTCACGTAGAACCAACATGGTAAGTAGCTTGTAAAATCTACAAGTTTACAAGTTTCTTTCCCACACATACACCACATGTGTCCACTATGATGACGCTGCTGCCCATCATCAATATTTTATCAAATAATGGTCAATGACACTTCAACCCCTTAGTCGACTCTTACGATACCCGCAGGAGGAGTTGGGGTGGTGACAAAATTTGTATTCTTACTGCCGTCACCACACGGCGTAAAATTCACGGCGTAAAAGTAAATAATTCATTCATTCATAGTGAACTTAATCCTAAGTAAAACGTGGTAAACTATCCAGTGCGAGACGCTATTATTGTTTTAATAATGTATTATATTACCTGCTCAACTTTCAGTAGCATTGTTCGTGCTGAAATAATATCGGTTAAAGCGCCGACGGTTATGCCTGAGGGACGCATTTGATATTTCTGATGGGTTTTCATTTTTTCACTTAAAATAAAAACATGAACCCAGTTTCAAAGTGTAACGGTGCGGCTCCACTGAGGCGGAGAGGAGCGGAGATGTGCAAAATTGGCCAATGAGGCCGCATATAAGTGTTTTGAATTTTGAATTTGAAGAATGTAATTGGTCAATTTTGCACATCTCCGTCCTCTCCGATTCAGTGGAGCCGCACCCTTAGTCAATCAAATGTGCTTGTGATTAAAAAATATACATCATTGATTATAAAAAGAATGTCTGGAATTGGATAATAGGTACTCTGGTACAGCACAGTCAACAATAAATTTGGTCTACCACTTCTTGACTTTATTACCGTTAAATAGAGTCGGAATGTGGTAGGTAGAACATTTTTTGTTGACCATACTTACTCATAAAATACTAATGTATAACGTTCAGTCGTCAAAGCTTAATCACGAATCACTATTTCGTTACACTTTGTAGGTATGTATATGTTCCTCTACTGCTTAGTTATTCCTTATACAGGGTGTAAGTCTCATATGGACGAGGGCGTAACGGGGGTTAAGCTTAGGACATAATAAGTACATATCGATACCTTTGGGCTCAAAGGGCGTAAACGCCAAATTGCCACTTTACAGGAGAAGCAAAAAAAGAAAAGTATTTTAGAAAAAAAATCATAACTTCTTTGTTTTTTGGCAGAATAACTTAAATTTTGGCCAACGTACTTGAATTTTTAAGATAAACATTTTGAATATCAATCATTTAGGATAAATGAATAAATAAAGAAAAAGGGTGTGTTATACTCCCTTAACTTTTTGAAATAATGGCGTTTACGCCCTTAAACTTCACATAATATGCAAAAAATGTAGGGAGTATTGGTTACTAAACGTTTGAGTTTTGGTCTAAATGGGGCGTATATTACAATTACCATAGTTATAATCGGTCTTATAAACTCATTCATAACATAGGCAATGCTCTGAATGGGTGTATAATACACCGTGGGGTTAAAAAATACTTACAATCAATTAAAAGGTTGCTGCTTTTATTTAAAAAAAAATGTCTACACTGACTATGCTGTTGCTGATTATATTTTTCTTTTATGTCTAGGGATAAAAATAATGTTAATGGTCGTTATTGGACAATTAAGCTACTACCAAAACCCAGATTAAAATGCGATATGAAACCAGTAAAACAAACAACAATTCATCATAAATTTAAGAGTCAAACTCTTGTCGGCGTAACTGATGAATGTAACTGTATCCACCTCCTTGACTTATACGACACAACGTCTACTTTCTCTTTTATTTGTTTCATGTAAATTCCTCTATGTCTCCCTCTTCCTCGCTTTCCTTCAATTCTTCCTTCTATTATGTTTTTTTATCAAAGCGTCATGTCGTATAAGGTGACCAAACATTTTCCCTCTCCTATTTTCTATTATCTTTAGCAAACTCCTTTTTTCATTCACTCTTTTAAGCACTTCTTCATTTGTGATATTTTTTGTCCAACTTATCTTCTCCATTCATCTCCAGCTCCACATTTCAAATGCTTCCAGTATCTCTCTGTCCTTTTTCGTCATGGCCCACGCCTGACACCCATATAATGCTATACTCCAGATGAAAGTTTTGATGAGCTTCTTACAAACAGCAATTAATCAACATCTTTATTATATATATATATATATTTCTTTCAATAATATCCTCTAGATGCAATGTAAGGTACATTTACTCTCATTTAGTATTATTTTTCCTTATAATTACCAACACATACATATTAACTACTAAATTAAATATAATAGCATGCTTTTAGAATACTAATAATCACAAATCTTTATCTTTTGATTTTTATAAAACCTATAGACACAACGTAAAGATCTTTTACTCTCACATAGCATTTCTTTCTTTTTTAAATTACCAACATATAATTATGTAGATATTAATTACATACTAAATGGAGTAGAAGACTTTTAAAATACTTAATCATTAAATTAAATTTATGTTTAAAACGCACAGAACCAAAAAATATAACTGTGCGTACTGTAAATTAAAAATTTCGACTGAAATTGAACGTAAATTTATACACATTATACACAATGTCTCCCATTTTTATCACATTATCTGTCTATACTTTTCATTTCACACTTGCGACATAGGTACGCCAGTATACAGGTAAGTATACATAGATTTAGAATGATAGTCATTCGCTTCTATACTGTAGTTTTAATAACGCAATAACCGTTCATTCTTACTTTATAATTGGATAATGACAATGAATCATTACTATCGTATAGGTACACAGTACGTAAGCAATTTTGAAATAATAAAATAACTTAGCGAGCCTATAAGCCATAATTTGTACATTTCTTGGGGCGTATGAGTCAAAAAGTTTTGTTATCATTGTGCGTAAGAGGCGCAGCATGCCTACTACGTTGCGGCGTATGAGTCATTTTAAAACGTACAAAGCAAGGATACGGGCGTATAAACCTAATTTAGCCTACTAGAGTCATACTACCTAAATTAAGTAGCATAATTTCTACGTCGTATGAGCTTGTTTAGTTTTGTATTATAAACATTTTATAACAACTTTGTTATAAGACCTCTTTATTTTTTTTATTTCTGAACTTATTACCTAAATAAACAAAAAAATGTGTAAATGTATCAAATACGCCTCTTGCTTTTAAAAAATCTCCTAGAAATACGTGGGTGGTATATGCCCTAAATTGTCGAATTTCGTTGTTTTAACTACACATATCGATAGAGAAAAAAAAAACTGAACAAAACTGCATTCAAAACTCATTTTGGCCAAAATGGCGTTTACGCCCTTTGAGCCTAAAGGTATCGATATTATAGCATTCTGCGCGCAATGTACATAGATACAACACACTCAAGTTAAATTCTCGTTGACAGTTGACCATAATCAATATAGATAATACACCTATGGTCATCAGTGGCGCCAATAACCAAAAAAAAACCGGCAATGTGCGAGTCCGACTCGCGCGTGAAGGGTTCCGTACCATTATCAATTTAATCATTTAAAAATACAGTTAAATCAACTTACCTCAAAAACTATAAGAGATAATTTTATCAAACCATAAATCGTTGATAGAGTTTGTTAATATGCATAACATTTTTTTAAATGTTATACCGCATAGTTTAAAAAATAGAGGGGGGGGGGGGCACTTTTTTCAGAATTTGAGTGCTGATATCTCGAAAACGGTTCGCTTAAATAAGAATGTGAAATAAAAACCTTGATATCATTTTCATAGACGTTTCTATTGATACCCCATACGCTTATATACATCGAAAAAAAAAAGTTCTATCCCTCAGTTACATTTACATGTATGGAGGGTCCTAACCACAATATAATATCATAATTCAGTAGCGGTTCATGCAACACATCTTACCAAATTTCAATTCTGTACCATTTATAGTTTCCGAGTAAACCGACTGTGACAGACGGACAGACGGACATGACGAATCTATAAGGGTTCCGTTTTTGCCATTTTGGCTGCGGAACCCTAAAGAGAACATGTTCGTTCAGATTTCTTAAAGAGATCAAATAGTGTCCGTTCCATAACGCGTCAGTTTCATTGTGGATTCCCCCTACCTAGGTACATTGCTGCTCCGAAAATCTTTAGAAAGATCTGTGTAGTCATAATTAAGTGTAACTTAAAAAAAATCTCGTAATCCATGACATGGTGGGGCTACCACGATCTACTGATGCGATACAGTTTAAGCTAACCTTTTTTTTTTTTTTTTTTGTTTAGGGGGGGAGAAATGCTTTACGCATACCGCCCGGGTGCGGGAGGGGACCCGAGCGGTTATGTGGGACTCCCGTGGCTAATGAGGCCTACGGTATACCCACTAAAAAACCCCCCCATATGCCACCTAGTCGCCTTTTTGGCGGGGTTAAAGAACGCTCTCGCTTACATTCGCAACCCCGCCGGCGGCAGCTGCTTGCCGGCAGCTCCTACGCGGGTGTCCGAAGACCCTCCACGCTAGGCGCGCCAGATGGTTGGGCGCGCCTTCCTCCTCGGTCTCCATGAGGCATTGTGGCGGACCCTCCCGAGACCGCCACAAGGAGACCGTAGGTGCCGGAAGATTTCCCGGCACCTGGCGGCATATCAGGTCTGTGGTTATGCCGCCGACCACACTTCGGCTGCAGAGGATAGGGCGAGCGGCAACGACAACACCGACACTCCTCTTCCTCTGCAGCCCCACCGACGCCGTTACGGCGGAACGGCCCCGCCAAGGTCGCAGGGGGTAGGGAGAGTGGCGCTCCGTAATACCATCACGCCTCTGCCCCTGCGATCCCACCTCGGCCACAGAGGATAGGGAGAGCGGCAACGACAACACCGACACTCCTCTTCCTCTGCGGTCCACCACCACGCGTCCTAAGCGGGCTCGGTGAGCCCACTTGGAGCGTCCTCCTCGGGCCAGCCGGCGGCCCAAAACTGGCCGGCCCTGGGTGCCTCTTCGCTTCACCGTGGGTGACCAGTCCACGGTTACTGAGCCCCTCCACCACGACCAGGTGGGCACCCCACGGGGGGAGTTTAAGCTAACCTAACCCAACCTAACCTAACCTAACCTAACCTGAATCGCGATGTGTCATTTCCATACAACAACTGTCAAAAACTAACATGCCGAACCTAAACTGAATCGCTTTTAAGATGTTATGGTAGCCCCCCTGGTTTTATTTATCGCCCGTATTAGATTTACACACGGTACACTGTATGCATCCACTCACATGCTTTGATTTTTGCGATAGACTCTATGTATGTCTATGTAAAATAAGAGTGATGACATGTAACAAAAGCTACATGAAGCAAGTGAGTGGGTATACAGCTTGTTACATGAGCCACTGAAAATATTTAACAGGGTGATTTGGTAGGTTATACTTATACTATGGGGCCGATCACGAAATCTAAAAAAAATTGTCTTTTTCATACACTTTGACCGATCTATAACGACATTTTGTATGAAAGGCCAAAAATTTTTTGAGGTTTCTGGGTAAGTTCCGTAGTAAAAGTTATTCAATATAACCTACCAAATCACCCCGTTTAAGATTTTCAGTGGCTCGTGTAACACCCTGTATACTAAATTTATATATACTAGATATTTAACCGCTCCCACCTTCGAATTAAACACAACGCTCGTGTCACCTGCGACGCTGCGTAGAATACAGATGTGATATAACACAATAATTCCCCTCCTCACTTTGATTTCAGGATCGTGACTTCATCTTAAGAGCTTCGTTCCACTTCGGCTGGTCTACAAAAGGTTTTCGTATTTCGCATTACCTTATATCTGTAAAGCAGGGATTACACCTGTAAATTTTTACGTAAGTTGTAGGGTCGGAGCCACAGTCGGAGCTATAATACTAAGGAAAGAGACGTGAATATTACTGTCTTACCCCCTTGTTCATAAACGTCTGCTAACTTAACCCTTGACTACCTACGTCCTGTTTGTATCACACAACCACCTACGTGCGGTCATGGAGACCGCTTCTTCTTATGGGACCTGATTTATTTACTTTGGCGTGACTGAAGGGGGTTTAAATATATTAAATATACTTTAAATAGTTTCAGGCATTTATCAATCAACAAGAATACAAAAATAATCAACATTTTGTATTTCAAACTTAACATATTTATTAACTTGTTGTATTTTCAATTACAAAACTTAGTATCCTTCAGGATATGAGATTACAAAATTAAAGAACATAATATAAAGCTTTTCATTATAATAAAATAAAATTGAGCAATCAAAGATGCTAATAAACTATATAATTTGGTTACAAATAAGATATTTTTGTAAAATTACATGCTTTTAAAATAACCATTCTTGTCTGCCGTCAACACACAATTTGTTCGAACATTCACATTCAAAACAAGTTTGTAGTCCCGTGGAAGACGCTGATTATTTGCACGATGCTCTAAATAGGGGTCCACTAATTTTTCGGCCAGTTTCTTCATAAATTTGAACCTATTTTCAAAACTGTGTTCAAGATTTAAATAACACAACCACCTACGTGCGGTCACTGAGACACTTACAAAATGTAGCGTAACCACCTACATGCGGTCTCACGGACCGCCAATGCTACTTTATTACTCACCAAATCCAAATGAGTGCACATCTGAATGAGTCTACAGCATGGCCAGCACTGCGGAGGGGATGGGCAAAGGTACAAGGTCACAGAGGCGTGAGCGATGTACTTGCGTTCAGTTATTGTCAATTTTGAATAATCCAGTGTCTGTGAGACCGCACGTAGGTGGTTAAGGGTTAACAAGCCGCTAATAATTGTTTGTCCTTTTTGCTCTTATGGACACATTGTTAAGACCGAAAGGGACAAACAATTATTAGCGGCTTGTTAAGTTAGCAGACGTTTATGAACAAGGGGGTAAGACAGTAATATTCACGTCTCTTTCCTTAGTATTATAGCTATATTATTATTTATTTTCATGTAGTAAAAAAATGCAATAATTTACCTAAAATATACTATAAACCAACGTTTGTATGGAACACTCGTTTCCATTTATCTGGCACTTTGTAGAATATTCCTCGACATTAGTTGAGCAGCACTGCGACGCTGAATATTAGTCTGAGTTAGGAACAAGTTAGTACCTACAGTTTTAATAGAGTAGATGCTTCATTTAGTATGAAAACGCTGTCTGTGGTGGATTTAAACTAATCTGAAATTTCTGTGCCGTGTGGTGATGCCAGTAAGAATACATTTGTCGCCACCCCGACTCCTCCCGCGGGTGTCGTAAGAGTCGACTAAGGGATTGAAGTGTCACTTACCATTCTTTCATAAAAAATGAATGATGGGCAGCAACGTCATCATAGTGGACACATTACTGCGATCGCCAATCCGCTTGCCCAGCGTGGCGATTATGGTCATTTACCTTCTAATGCTGCTATACGCATAGTTAATAGGAGAGGCCTACGTCCAGCAGTGGACTATCATAGGCTGATGATGTGTGTGTGAAATCTCTTATTGTACGAGTCTTTGGCTGCACTTCTAAGACATCACAGCTAATATTTTCTTCGCTTATCGCGTTGGCTACTCATGTATTAAAATTATTTAAGCGGATTATATCGCGTATATTAATTACATTCATAGGGTTTGTAGTTTACGGGTAACCCGTAACCGTACCCGTGTAATCCGTTTAAATAGTTTTATTTCAGATCATAGCTACTTATGACACCCTGCGACAAGTACGCTTTTTGTAGTTCATTCATAGACATACACGTATTACAACATTTTATACCTCTTGATTTGACAAATTTAAAAATATATCGTGTAAAAATAGCATCCTCGAAAAATCTTGTTCTAAAAAAAATACAGAATAGGTATAGGTAGAAAATAATTAGTAGGTATTATAAGTTTACAAGATACATTACTAAGTTAAGAACTACGAAAGAGTGTATAAAAATAATATGAACTATTTTTTTTATTTTTCATAAATCGACCTTGACTTTTACAGGCATTCTTTTCCCATGCCTGTAAAAGTCATATAATGGCATTTTAATATTAATGGTATTATGGTCGTTTTATATATCCACTTATTATTGCATTTACTTACTCATGCACTTATACCCTACACGTTCAAATTATACATATTAGATAATATACCAACAAACCAACATACATATAAAATTACCTGGCACTTTGCTTATTTCTTATTATTTTTGTAGTTTCTTTTACTGCTCTTTAATTGCATCATTATACATAATATCATTAATCATTAGAAGCACTTCAAATTTTGTATTATGTTGATACTAAGTTAGTTTATATTGATTTAAACTTTCACGATTATCACTCATATTTTACAGACAAACGGGTCTTAATCGCGTAAACTTACGTTTAATTATATCCTGACGTTTCGGGCATGACGTTACACCCGTGGTCGCAGGCAGACTCAATCAGCCTCTCAGGCAGCTCTCTCAATCAGGGTCTGCCTGCGACCACGGGTGTAACGTCATGCCCGAAACGTCAGGATATAATTAAACGTAAGTTTACGCGATTAAGACCCGTTTGTCTGTAAAATATGACTAAGTTAGTTTGTTGATAAGCACCATCAAAAATATTGTAAATTCTTGTGTTTGAGACCGACACAACTATAAAGTCTCAGTCTGAAAACCAGCGCACATGCTGAGACTGAGACCTATTGCCTTACAATAGTGTTTTACCCCATAAACGTTTATTAACTTAACAAGCCGCTAATAATAGTTTCTCCCTTTTGCTCTTATGGACACATTGTTAAGACCGAAAGGGACAAACAATTATTAGCGGCTTGTTAAGTTAAACAAACGTTTATGAATAAGGGGGTAAGTTTATAGTACTTATTTAATCAGCTTAGTTAAGTTCATATTATACAGGGTGAAACGAAACGACGGTCCTTCCCGCTACCAACCTAGTCTACTAACCATTCCGGGTACTATACAGTCGCCATCAGATATCGCTATGGCAATAAAACCGTGTTCAGATATTTTTTAACGCTCCAGACGCTACGATATATCTGATGGCGACTGTACTCGGCTTCCACAGCTGATACGCCTGTACCGCTCGGCCACTCGATCTTAGCATCCACCGGTATGCATTTCTCGGGTATACACAATTTGTTTTTTTTTTTTTCAGAAATATTTGTACACATTCAAAGTAATGCATTACCTACGAATATATCTACTCAATTCCACTATTCTGCAAAAAGACAATAAATATACGAATGTAAATTATTCTGGTTAAAATGAAACGAACAAGTATAGTTATAATGAAATTTTATTTCCCCGTAACCGTTAATTTTATTATATTTTATTCAATAATCTCTTACTTTATTTACACAATATTATTCATCACGTGGGTAGTACCATAACATTTTCATTTGACGGGCCTTTGGCCGCATAGAATAGTGACGTGAGAAGTAACGTGGGCGTCAGCAACGTTACGTCGTACGTTATAACGGTTAACGTTATTACTGCTAACGTTATTGTGGTGGTGGAGAGGGGATGGAGGGCTGACCCGGCGTGGAGCTCGGCTAGGCTTTCTTCTGGAACAAATTAAGTTGTGCTAGAAATTGAAAAGGTTAATATAAAAAATACATTGTTATTAGCCATCAATCGGGTAACTATAGGTGAAAACAAATGTTTAGTTTACAAATTCTATAAATCTGTTTTTGGGCAATTCTAGGGCAAACGGTAAATTTTTGTATTAAAATAAGCTTCAAATGATTCACTGCAGAGTGTTAAATATTCACAGAGATGAAATTGTACATTTCCTAACTAGTGCGGGAAAACTTTTTTTCGGCGAGGGTGAAAGTTGGAGCCCGAGTGAAATAAGGGCGACAATCACCCGAGTTAAAAAAAGTTTTTGAACGTGTAAGGGACGATTTTTTTCATAACAAGTGGGTCAAAAAGAGAAATTACCGCGCGCGAAGCGTGTGCAAAGTTCGTTTTTGCGCACTAGTTAGGAAATAGTTATTTGTTATACAAGGGTGCAAAGTTGTATTTTACCCGCGAGTATGAAATTGAAACACGAGCAAGCGAAAGGATCCTATAGTTGAACCACGAGCGAAGCGAGTGGTTCTAAAATAGAATCCTGAGCAGCGAGTGTTTTAACATACGAGAAGTAAAATACATTTGCACCCGTGTGTAACACAAAACTTTTCCCCTCACTATAGCGAGGAAACTCAAAAAAGGTAATTATTTGTTCACATTACAATCATCATCGGGTTAGTGATAATAATTTTCCAAATGCATCATGTATTTAATGCAAGATTTTGTCGCAGTAAACTTAGCACGAAAAAGTAAACGCAGCACGATTTTAACACATTCCTGTAGTTGCACACCAACGCCAATGCATTATTAAATCATTCTCATTCATCATTTTTACAAAATCATAACAGAACACGCTGAAAGTTGTTTAGTTTACTATTTTTATGCGTGTTCGAGTCAGTAAATAAAGATTATAACCTGTAATATTCTTTGACAATGTTGACGTTGACATTTTCTGCGTTTTGTGATTGCATCTAGTCATCTTATCATCATTCACTAAAACAATTGTTACTTATGGAATTTTAGGATTTATATGTTAAAATCATCATATTATATAAAGGTTTGTATTTTACACTAAATTCTGAAACAAATTATTTAATTATCATTAATATGGAACAATTTCCATGAGCATTTTACGTTTTGTCATTCCAAAACCAAGGTCATTACTTTGCCACACAAGTGAATAATATGCATTTTTACACGTTCGTATTAAAGGATAAACGAGCACTTTACGAGCTAGTGAGGGGAAAATGTATTTTACAATATAGAGAGACGCGTCGATGGATCTTCCTGTGGCTTCATGCCAAGATGGTTAATTGGAACGTACCATATCTACCTACGCAATATTTAACCGGGAAAACGTAATTTATCTCTCCTGTTCCCGGACGTTAAAGTAATGTTCCCATATTTTAGGACAATATGCGGTAGTAACTATGAGTATTCGGTTAAATAAATAAAAAGTTACAGAAAAAAGATTACTTTTTTTTAAAGTTAATTAAAATTGGCAACATTGTCCTGTTGTCTTGTATTCGTTAAATTAAATTGAAAAGAACGAGACTACAGTGCTCTCACTTTGTAATGTATACTCTTTCTTAACAGACTGTAATTACATAAATAACTATCGGAATCGGTTATTGGAAACAGATAACTGAAACATTGAAAACGGTTGATGTTACTCATTTATTTTTCTTGCAAATCGAATAACATCTCCAATAGGTATGTACAATGTACATGTAGAAATTATATAACTTCCGTTTTATATGTCCTATGCAAGATCACTGACAAGTGCAAAACTTTAACAAAACCTGTTAAGTGGACATGAAAGAGTGTATTCTATTCATCCGTAAAATATACATACAGGGTGTTACACAAGCCACTGAAAACCTTGAACGGGGTGATTTGGTAGCTTATACTGAACAACTTTTAATCTCTAACCGATAATCTCGAAAAAAATTTGGCTCTTTCTTACAAAATGTCGTTATTGATCGGTCAAAATGTATTTAAAAGACTTTTTTTTTAGATTCGT